>JAOEGS010003353.1:0-78938 GCA_025447755.1 Corythornis vintsioides
TATATATAGAGAGAGAGAGAGAGAGAGAGAGAGAGATTTGTATAGATGCACAACCAAACAACAATGTAAAATCAGTAAACCAAAAATACACAGCTGGCAGAGGTGCTCCAGGGAATTGTGGTGTTGAAAACTGGTTGGAGAAATTCAGCCTGAGCAGATGAAAACAGGCTCGAAATCAGCAGCTTCCTTCCTCCCCAGTTCACTCTGAAAAAGTCCAGTGAGCAAGGGCTTCTCGGAACCCCTCCTCTTCTGTTTCTGTCTGCAGGCATGTCCAGGCTGCTCCTGGCCCCGCCCCCCAAAGGCAGGGAAAAAAAGAAAAGGGTTTTTTTTTCTTTATTGTTTTAAAAGGCACTCGCTACCCCTTGACACCCCAGACCTTCCTGGTGATGGGTGGGCATAGGCTGTCCCCATCCAGTGTCACCAGATCGGCTCTGCACCCCTGGCTTATCTATGGCTGGATACTTGTCCATCTAGAGGGGCTGTGATTTGTGGGGTGCATATGGAGGGGATCTGTGGTACCATGGGTGAGAGCCATTAATGCTGGAGCTCAGGGAGTTCAAAAGCCTCTGCCATGCATCCCAATAGAAAAGTGGGAAATGTCTCAACACGCACAAAATGTCCCTCTTGTACCCTGTCCCATGTATGTCAAAATAGAAAGGATTTGATTTCAGCTTGCTGGGGTGTACAGGGACTCCCTTCTTCCCTCTCTCCTGTGCTCCTCCAGCCAGGGCAAGTCCCTGAAGCAGGGTTACCCCAAGAGCCATCCAGGCTCCCCTGTGGTTATGCCCTCTGGTTTACCCCAGCATGAGACAGTGTATTCTCCTTTTTCAGCATTGTTATAGCTCTCTCGGTACAAAATTTGGTGCCTACAAAGCTAAGCAGAGGATTCGGGTTACTCCCAGCTCCCTTTTGTGTAACATTATATCTTTTCTGGGCAAAAAAAAGCCTTTGCAGTAGGAGCTGGAGAGCCTGTGCAATGCTTTCAGGGCTTCCAAAGTCACAGGGAGCATCATCCCTTGCAGCTCAGGGCTGCAAAGTCCAAGGCTTTAGAAGCCAGGGGTGCAGCTGGTACCCTGGCACACCAGCAGGATGCCAGTCCAGGGGAAGCTGCTGCAGCATACTCCTGGAAACTAAAAGCATTCTGCTTCAAAGGGAGAAACATTCTGAGCCCTTTGGAAAGAGCGGAGCGACAGGAGGATCAAAGTGCTGGAGAGAATTGTGTTTTGTTTAAAACTGAGGTCTTACAGCAGCTTTTGAGGGAAGCTTAAGAAGATGTAATCAGATCTCTTAGAAAACAGCAGTGTGAGCCTTGCAGCTGGTACAATGCAGATGAGCGAAGAACGTGCGTGTCATTTGTGAAATGGTGTTGCCCTTGTAGCACTAGTTGAGTTAGTCATTCAAGTAATGTAGGATGTTGGTGACTGACTGAGCTTTTGAATGTGAGGGGGTGATTTTCTGCCAGCTGAGAGTTCTCTGTTGTGCTTCCAGCTGGCCAGATGGTAACACCTTTCCTCAGTCCACAAAGCAACTTGCCATGGGAATGCTCTTATTGATTTTGGTGGAGCCATTTGCAGAGCAAACGCTGTAATGTGTCTGTAAGGAGGCACAACTGAGTCCAGTGTGAGGAGGAAGCTTCTGTAAAGCTAATGAGCTCCTAATGAATGTGGCTGATTGCCTGATGCTCTTGCCTGTAAATGCAGTAGCAGTGTGTGAGCAATGGCAGATGACTAGAGCATCACTTTGGAAAACCTCTAGTATTAATCCTTCGCAAAGATGGCAGAACCATCAACCCACCATGCAAGTTGGAGCCTAGTGCCAGAACATGATGGCACCAGTGCAGGTGTGTGGGGAAGGAGTTGTGCTGCCTCTGCACCTCTCTGCAGCTGCTCTGTGAAGTTCAGAAAGGAGAGACTCTTCGAGGGAGGTAACAGCTTTGATGTGCCAATTTCCCAGCCCAGCTCATCTGCAAGGAAACATCTGGAGAGCTGCAACATGACTTCCCTTCCTGCCCAACTGACTGATCATTGCTGGGGACCATGGTGAGCATCCAACATTGCATGTAGCAGTTTGGTCCCTCACTGGTCTCCTGTATGGGATCAGAAGTGAGGCAAGAGCAATCCCTTGTCCTGACCCCTAGCTCCATCTCTTCCTTCTTCCTTCTCTTCATCTGTTTGTGCCTTGATCCAAAGTTACCTGCTGGGGTTATTTAGGACTGAGAGTGGGAGGCTTTCTCCCTTTCCTAGTGAGTGTGGCCACGCTCCAGTGCATCCTGAGCAGAGGTGGACAGGAGATACTGTCTCCAGTCTGCATGACTAGACACTGTAAAGAAATTGCAATTTTGACTTCCTGAGAGGTCTACCTTGGGGGCTACCTCATGCTTCTCTGGTTGAAATAAGGTGAGATGATTGGACTGGAGAACGTGTGTGACGAGTGTAGGCAAGAGGATAGCACAATAGCAACACAGGAGGTGGGAGTTCTCCATCAGTGATCCCAAGTTCACTTAGTCCCTGGCATACCTGGGTTCACTGCAGGGATGAAAGGAGGAAAAACCTTTATCAGGGTGGTTAATCCTTTCCCAGAAATTCCTGTGCCCCCATTGCCTGCTCTTCTCTCAAAGACAGCAACCTTGCACCAGTCAGCACTCTTGGTGTGCTGCTGGGACACATGGATGGTGGAGGCAAGTGTGGCAGAAAGCTCTGTTCTGCTCAAACATCTAATGCTTCTTTGTGCTTGACTCTTAAGCCCAGAAGAGGTCAGAGGCATGGGAAAGCTGAAAGGTTGGAATGGCCTTCTCTGGCAAGGAAATCCCAGCAAGAGCTTTTGAATATGAACAATCACACTTTGGACAGAGGAGTAATGTGCAGAGAGCATCAGAAATAGGACAGGTCCTGTTGTCCTGGGATTTTTTTGATGGGTGATTTTGCACCCTTGTGTGAAGTTGTGCAGAGTCTGCAGTAAATCTGCAATTCAAGGGAATGATATCTCTGAATCACTGTCTTCTCAAGGGACAGGAAGCACAATGTGAAAATATACAGTGCAATTGTGCACCCAGCAGGACTTCTCTTAACAAATGGTGCAAAGGAAGAGCAAGGAAGTAGTTAAATTTATGCACCACAATGTATTTCATCCTCCCTGCTTTTGTGCCTCCAATGCATGCAACTCAACTCCCTCACCTTCCTCCAATGGTCAAGGTTTCTGATGTCCTGGCTTTCCCTCTTGCTCCAGGTCCTTTGATCAGCCAAGTCTGACCTCATATCTTCCCTCCTTCCTCTGGGTTGTTATTTGGATGATGCCTGCAGGCAGAAGAGGGAAGACATGCCTTCTCCCAGCCCTTTTCCTCAGGGGTGTAAGTTTAGTTCCTGTAGCTTACCCTCACAGTCTTCTTGCTCCTTGGCCATACTGAATACATACCATTTCTGTGCTGCCTCCTTTGATTTCTACACAGAAATTTTTCTTTGCCAGCAGTGGATGTGTCTGATTTTTCTCACATCACTGTGGCAGCTTTGGAGCTGTTGAGATCCCTGGAGACTCAGCAAGTCTTCAAACAGTCAAAGGAGCTGAGATCCAGTCTCCTGAGACATCTGAGCACAGCACAGCATCAGCTTTTTGATACAATGCTATCAAGACATTTCTCTGTATTTCTTTTTTTTTTTTTCAAATCAATAGAATGGAGCTGGTTTCCCTCCTGCTGTTGTTGTGGGCTGTTGCAGAAGGAGGTGTTTTCATTTCAGCTCTTAAGTTAAAGAATAAAGGTGGGGGAGAGGAGGCAGAAAAGAAACATCAGAGAGGCTGATAAGGGAGAACATCTGCTCACAGCTTTTCCATAGGGCTGGCCCTTTCTGAACTGCAGGAGGAACAATCAAAGGTACTAGAAAGCAAAGGGCAAATATCTGGAGGTAACAGCAAACAGGGGGCAAATAGAGGGGGCAGAGTGGCTACAGGAGGCTAGGACATGCCAGGGAGCCCAGCAGGCTCCTTTGCACCAACAAACAGAGAAAGAGTTGTCAGGACAGGGACAAAGAAGCCATCTGGCTTTGCTGAGCCTCTGACTAGATGCATTGACCCTTTGGCCAGTAATTGGTGTGGCAATGACAGAAGGGAGACAGATTTCCTTCTTCCACCAGTGCAGGTGAGGCATTGGCTTTTTCCTGCTTCCAGCTCTGTAGGAGCACCTTGCTGCATTTGTCATGCTGTGAAAAGCTAGTCACAGAGTTTCCCACTAGGCTGCAAGCTCCTGACCTGAGGTCCCATGCTCTGCCCTGCCACCCCAGCCCATTTTCCAAGGACTGTACCTTCCTTGGCTTGGGATTGACCTTTGCCAGTGCTTCCCAGGTTTCAGTCCCTGCTCCTGTCCTGGATTATTCTCCATCAGAGACTTCCATGGGAATTGAACTGCTCAGATATGGGAATGCTCCAGGTAATCTAGATGAAAACCCAAATTGCCCTCAGATAATACCTGCCAAACAGCTGGGTCCAGAGCAAGATCTAGCTCTGTACTGCCTTAGGTTACAAGGTTTGGGTTTGTTAGTATAAGAAAGATCCTTGGCACATGGTACCCTTTGCAGAAGTCCTCCCATTCTGCTTAGCTCAGATCTGATCTGCCCCGATGGAAGTTCCAGAGTCTTCTGCAAGAGTCTGATTCTTCCCAGTTCTGTTTTCCCTTGATTGGATCTCAGCCCCAGTAAAAGCTCCTTGAAGTCAGAGCCTTGCTGAAGCCCCCCAGGCACTCAGATTCTCCACATTTGCTCCTCTGGCACCAGTGGGACATAGGATCCTCAGCTGGGCTGCTGCTGTTGCAGTGGAACATCTCAGCAGGGATCTTCCCTTCCTTTGGAGCTGGCTGCAGGTATGGTGCCACTGATAAATGGGCCCTCAACAATCTCACTGTAGATGCAGGGAGTGTGTCAGCTGTTACTACCCATGTTTCCTATACTTCTCTTGTTATCCCATATGCACACTCACCTCTGAGTTCCCTTTCTGCCCAAAGCACGGCCATTATTAATTAATCTGTGATTTCTTCTGGCAGTTCAGGGCACCCAGACCCTCATGCTCCATCCCTCCATGAGAGGGGAGGGAGTGATGAAGGATGCTGGCAGAACACGACACTTCCCTCCTGCCTCTCTGCGCTTGATACCAGCATCCTGGGAGCAGATCTCTCCCACATCCTTGCCACAGAGGGTCTAAGAGGCTTTTAAGCTCCCCCTCACATACACTTGCACTCAAGTCTCCACTAATCCCTGGTGCCATTTAATAGCAAACCCAGCAAGGGCTGGGCGAAACTTGCGAGTCATTAATTCATCTGGAACGATGAGCTAATGAGAGGAACCTTGTGAGCTTCCCTCCCCTCTCCTGGTTGCTCAGTGCATATTAATCTTTGTGAGCACTTGTGCCAGCAGCATCCCCAGCAGCTGAGCACACTGCCGCATGTTTGCTTTATGGGCCATTGTTCCTTGTGCCCAAGACCTCTGCTTGACTTGCTATAGTTCTTCCCTGTGAATTTGTTCCAAACCAGATGATTTAGTAGCACATGGAGACCAGGAGATGGCAGGGGGAGGCCGTGCACATTAATGAAGTTCCTGTTAGCACTCATGTGCTGTTGCCTGGACAGGGGCACAGCAAAAAGCCTCAATTCCTCTTTGCCTGGTGGGATTGAGCACGGTCCCACCTGCAGATGGTGTGGGCCTCTGGGGCATGAATTTGTCTAGGCAGGCTGGATGATGGTGATTCAGCTGCTATGGGGTGATGTTAGCATCGCTGAAGTGTAATTAATTCTGAGTGCCACCCGGGGGAGAGAGGGGCGTTTGAATATGGAGGGTGTAAAACTCTCCTGGGTGATTGCATCCATCTTGGTTTGAGCTTTGCATTCTTTCTCAGTCATATGCCTCCTAAAAATATTCCCATGGAGCCACAAATTTCTTTAGAGTAACTGTAAGGCTGCTGACAAGGGGCTCACTTTTCTTAGTTACACTTAGAAATAGCACAGAGCACTCTTGGGACCCATTGACCCCTGGCTGTAAACCACCAACTGGCAGCTTGTAGAGGAGGGAAGCGAGAGGGCAGCACCATGATTTCCCCCCAGATTAGAGCCATGTACAATGAAAGTGATGGGGCAGACTATTAGTTTTAAAACTGCTGCCTGCCATTATAAAGCTGGCACCATATGGCCAAGGACTGCGTGGTCCCTGGGTGGGCCAGGACCATCCAAACAGGGATGGAGCAGCTGTCCCCTCCCTGTCAGGCTCTGGTGCAGAACAAGGCTCTGTGCCCAGTGGGTTCCCAGTGCACACTGCCTACAGCATGGCTTTCAGTTTTATCTTCTCACCATAATTGCTTGATTTCTCTTTAAAGGAAAATTTCAGAGGGCTAGGTCAGTAGGCCAGTGGCTGTCTGCAAGGACAACTGGAGGGACAACCATGGGTTCACAGCCCAGGCCAGAGGACAAAACTGAGTGTGGTTTGATGCAGTCAAGCCACAACATAGTTTTAGGCTTGAGCGTGGGAGAACTCTGCTTCTTCCTCAAGTTCAGATGGCTGCTGTTTCCTGAGCTCTAGGAGCAGGATGCATTTAAATATTACTGCTAATTGAGAGTATTTTAGGTCTGCATTTCTCCTAAAAATTAACTCTCTTGATTTGTAGCTCTAAGACGAGGTGTAAAATTACCATAGGTTAATAAACACCATGTAAATGTCAGTACTTGCAAAATGCAGTGTTGCTCAAAAGTTAGTGCTAAGCCACCAAGTGAGGAGGAACCCAAAACCTGATACGAAATACAAAACCAGTTTTCAACAGCAATGGGCTCTGTAAGTGCAGTTAAAGGACTGTTTTCAGCCTAAGGATGAGCTTGGCCACGTTTGAGAAGCTGCCAAAAAAAGCAGAAAGTCTCATTTTTCCACCCTTGTCCTGGCAATGGCATCAGGGTTGAAATCTATGCTCCTGAAAATCCTCAAAGACCCCAGAGCCAGAAACCAAGCTGAATTCATTAACTACCTCTAAGGCTGCCTTTTATAAATTGTATGGCTTTTAAATACAAACATCTTGAGAGGCAATTTTTGTCATGTATCTAGGACAGGTAAGGCAGGCTCATAAAACCAATTGTAGATTCTGAGATTGCACATTTCAGTTAATTACCATCCAAATTAAAGCTTATTCAACTGATTAATTTAAAAAAAAAATAAAATCAGCTAGTGAATAAATGTAATATTAAGCCTTTTAACACAAAGTTGGAAAAAAGAATCTGAATATATGTTAATTACATAATAATTCTAATAAGATGGTTTCAATACAATGGAAGTTGGCAAATACAAGGACTGGGTTCTGCTGACCAGTGCCAGTCTGCTTGCTTTAGGAAAACAGCAAAGTAACTCAAATGTGAAACAAGATTAGAGTGGATTATTTAAAGGCTTCCTGTTTACAGATTTAGATCAACTTGAATTGAAATCAATTCATCCTTCCTGCCTGGAAGGGGTTTGCTCAGGAAGATGATGATGGCAGCAGATCAGGAATCATGGCAAGTGTGATTCCCCCTTATTCCTTCTTCATCTCTCTCTCAGTAGAGGGGTGTTTCATATAGTTTCTACTGGAAAAAAAAAAATCCCAAACCAACAACCAACAGATTGAGATGAGTGGATGATGTATGAGTGCTTCTGTGAAGGAGAGATTATTTAGCAGGGCATTTCCATTTAATGGTGGAAGCCACAGCAACTGGAGCTGCACCACTGGCAATACATTCTCACTGAGGATGCTGCTGGTGTGGCTTGAGTGAAGGTGGTCTTTGCCTTTGCAAGGAGGGCAGCAGGGTGCTAGGTGCCTGCCACCATCCTTGTGCACCTTAAAACTGCAGCAAGACCCCTTGTGCTTCCCACACACCCAGCCAGGAATGGTCCCCTCCTCTCCCCCACTCTCTCAGCACTGCTGCAGATGGGGCTGGTGTGACAGACAAATCCCCAGTGCCCCAGCCATGCCAGATGCCTGGCACATCAGTGTTGCTAAGCGAGGAGAAGTTTTAACGTGTTGATTAATGCCCTGACTCTGGGTGAGTAATTAGAATTAATGTGGGATATCAAATCAGGAAATCAGGCATTATTAGGAGGAATTAGTGATTTATTTTCATTTTACGCCTGGCTCACCCCAATCCCCCAACACAGACAGGAGATTTGGCAAGAGACGAAGCTCCTTACTTACAGCACGAGTAGGGAGAAGTGGTGAGGGGAGGAGGAGAAAGAAAGGGGAGAGCACAGCTCCTGCATGCTTAATTGCAAAGTCTCATCACAGCCCGTGATTGCTGGGAGCATGGTACGGATCAGCAGCGAGGGACCACACTTTGGATCCCAGATGGCCATGGCTGGAGGGATGGCATGAGCCCAGCAGCCACTTCAGAGGGGAAGTGCCACCCTGGCACATCCCTGCTCTGCTTTGCTTTTGCTCTTACAGACCATGGATTGGAAGAACATGCCAGAGGCAAATCCAGGCCTTTACAACAGGCAAGATGGCAGCAGGGCAAGGTAGGGGTGAACTTCTCTGGTGCTAGTGCTGGGTAGTCTTGCTCCTCAGAGGGGTCCTGCTCTGGTGCAGCAATGGAGACCAAGTGGCTTCAAGCTGCACCAGGCTACAAAGCCTTTGCCCAAGCAGCCTGCAACATAACAGCTGGTTGCTCCAAAGCTGCTGTCAGTCAGTCATGGTTGCAAGCCAGCGTGTGTGGCTGACAAATGGCTTGCAGCAGACAGCTTCCCAAGCCACCGTGGGGTGTGGTGAGCCTGGAAATCCCAAGCCTGCAGCCTGCCTTTACTGTGCAGGGGAGTGAAGTGGCATAATTTGGGACCCATAGGCCAAGTGCCTTGAGAGCACCTGCTCTGAAAGGGGAGAAGCAGGTCAGAGGATGGAGGTGGAGGACTATGTTGGAGCCCATAGCAGCTACTGTGCAGGGGGACCCTGGGAAGTAGAGATGGGGTGCGAGCCCTCCCAGCCACAATGGGTTTTTTCAGTCACACAAATAAGAAAATGGTGTTTCTCTATGGCTCGTTGATTATGTCTGAGAATGAATTTTAATTACACTGGCCAGGCTCAATAAATCACAGGGGCAATTAAAATCCCCATTTGCACTGACTAATTGCTCAGGAGCATGGATTGTGGCAAGATGTTAAGCTGCTTAGCTGTGGTACAAGGCGGGGATGCGAAGGAGGAGGGTGGATTTGAGAGAGAGCAGGAAAGGGAGATGCAGGCAGGAGGGATGCAGCCCACCCATCTTCCCCAGTCCCTGTCCCCCATTCTTGGCTGACTGTGCAATGTGATGGCTAGTTAAAAAAAAAACAACCAAACAAAAAAAACCAACAACAAACAAGGAAATATCTGCAGGGGGCAAGGTGCTCTGGATATGCAAACCCTGCACCCTGAGCCATCTTCTGACAGCACCTCTCCCAGTGTCCCCTGCAGCTCCAGCAAGCATGTGCTAGAGCTCATCCCTTCTCCTGGGGCTCTGGCTCAAGTCACCCCAGTCACTAGCTGACTGGCAGGTGTGTGGGCCCCATCCTGCCTGTCTCACTGCTCTCCCCTGCACCAGCATCACCACTTCACCAGCTCTGGCACAGGGAGGAGAGTGTGAGGTAGACAGTTGCTGCTGGGACCCAGCTGCTGCATAGATGGGGAGCAGGGGATGGGCAGTGGTAGCTGCACCCCCAGGAAGGACAGCAAGAGCATCACCTCTCTGGGAGAGAGGAAGCTCCTAAGCAACCCTCCTGTGCAGGATGCCAAGCACAATGTCATCCAATGACAGGACAAGAGGCAATGGGTGCAAGTTGGAGCACAAGAGATTTAGGGTAAACACAAGGAAAAACTTTTTCCCAGTGAGGGTGACAGAGCCTGGCAGGGGCTGCCCAGGGAGGTTGTGGAGTCTCCAACTCTGGAGACACTTAAGACCCACCTGGATCTGTTCCTGGGTGACTTGGTCTAGGTGATCCTGCTCTGGCAGGGGGGTTGGACTGAATGATCTTCTAGCTCCCTTCCAATCCCTAACATTCTGTGATTCTGTGAATAGGATATGGCCTGAAGCAGGACACGCTTGCTTGGCAAAGCAGCAACGACGCCGTCTCAGATGGCTTCAGCATTTCCAAATGGGGCTCCCTTTCCAGTTTGTATGACCTCAGGGTTTAACTGCAATTAAATCTCATTCAACTGGGACTGAAATGAGCTACTCCTGATCCAGAAGACAAAGCAAAGCTTCATTACAGGTTTGACACATGGTCCCTCTGCCTGTACCCCACGGGTGGGAGGTGAGGTGTTCGTACTGCCTCCCTAGCACATCTCTATTCAAGTCCTCCCCATATTTACAGGGACAGGTAGTGGAGCACAGACTGCCAGGCCAGGGGAAGGGCACTGAGCACCATCAGCTCAGGCCACTGAAGGGTGCAACAAGCACAGAGCTAACAAAGTACAGTGATGGGAATTGTGGAGGGACTGGGAATGCTTGGAATGGCATGCTAGGAGGTAAGGAGACAGTTTTTGTCCTCACCTCCAGGGGGCTGATCAGGGACAAACAGCAACCACATCACTCCACCAGTCTTTCATCATCCGAGTTCTGTATTTGCAGGGAGACTTTAAATGCTAACGAGCACCAAGCACCACCTCAGGGGATTAGGACAGCCAGGACTGCTGATGCCCAAGGCCAGCACTGGAAGAGTCTCAGTGGGAAAAAGGGGGGTGGTGGTGGGGGGTAACCCCAGGTTGGCAGTGCTCTAAAGAGCTCCCCTCCATGATGAGACCCATTTGCAAATTCCTCTTCTCAGGCAGGAATTTTAAGCAGGTATTTTTTTTCACTCTTTCTTTTTTTCTTCCTCAAGATGAAAATGTCATTTGTATGGTTAATAATACCCCCTATAGCATCTCAGCCATATTATATTGCCTTTGATGTATCTCACGTGCAGCATGCATCTCAGTAGCAGTGGGAGGAAGCTTCAAGAGCAGCATTCAATATGCATAAAGACTGCCTCTCAAGAAGTTTATCTTCACCAAAAAGGTAGGCAACCTTTCTATTTCTAATTACTTTGAGTCTACAGACAGGTAGAAAAAGCCCTTTCCCTCTCTCCTTTCTGCTCAATCACCAGTGAAGAGAGGAAAACAAGCACAATAAGAGATGCAGAGAGTGGGTGGCAGTCAGTCTGTGTAGTGCAAAAAACGTGTGCTGTTCTGGCATCCCTGGGCATTGCAGATGGACCTGGACTGGCATGGCTCAGCCTTTACCTCGTTGTTTTTGTCCCAGCTGAAAAGGCAGCTAATCTCCTACTCTTGCAAAACGTTCAAGAAAGCCAGGTTCAGTCAGTGACATGCCCAGAGGAAGCAATCCCTGCCCTGGCACACAGTCCTGTGTAAGTAGGCAAGGATGATGAGCTGGATTTGGCAGGGTGCAAAGCCAGTAAGAGTGCTGTCTCCTGGGCACAGGGTTTGGGGGTTTCAGCCCTCATTGAGGTTCATTGACCATGCAGCCAACACTCTCTGAGGAGGCAAAGCTGACCAATAAAATGCAGCCTGCTGTGAAGCCTGAAAGGGATTTATTTACATGTAGATTTTAATCAGAATTGAGATGTATTTGTTTAATTAGCACCTTGGTAACACTGGCTGAGCTGGAAAAGCTTCAGTGAGGAATCAGGTTAACACAACACTGGACTCTGGGTAGCCCAGGAGAACAGGCTGCAGACGAAGAGCACACTACACCAGGACACCTTGATCACTCCTGCACGGGCAGCCAGGATAGGCTTTCCAATGTGGTGCCTAGCAAGGCAATCAGTTCTTGGCTTTGCCAGAAGGTGCTTTAGCCCAAGGAGGTAAAGCTTAGGGGCCATTGTGGCAGTCTGCAATCCCAGCTCAAGGGTGGCATAAAACAGAAGTTTTTCACTCAAAACAGCATATGTCACTCGGTTGAGTTAAATGAAGCTTAAAAAAAAAGCACCTCCAAACCCACAGAGAAAGAAACAACATGTCTTAAGAATAGTCTGCTTTCACAGCTGGCATCCAGGATGTTTCATCTCTGCCTGAACATGCCAAAGCAGGAGCAGGAGCAAAGGGGTTAGTGCCCTAACGCTTGTGTGCCAGCCAGCACCTGCCAGCCCAAATACTGGGACATCCTCTGGAGCAAAATCAGGAGCTGCCACAGCTCCATCTGAAGAAGCAGGGTCATCCAGATGGGGTTACAATGCGCTCCCAGCTGCTCTGCAGTGACACCAAGAGCCCTGATACACAGTTGCTCTTGTCAGCCATACCAACAACAGACGTGAAGATACCGTAAAAAACCCCACAGATGTCTGCGTGCAAATATTTACCATGTCAGGTGTTTCCAGCCTTGCAGAAGGAAATGGGGCATCTGCTCAGACCTGCTGGCAGAGCAGTGGGATGCCTGGGGCCTGGGCTTGGGCGCAGCTGGTGAATGGCACTGATTGCAAGGAGCCAGGGAGGGATATCGATGTCATGGAGCTGGTGAAGGGCAATGGTGAAGAACAGATGGCAAGGAAGAGAGCCAAGGTGGGGCAGGGGGAGGGAGGCTGTCCCATTCAGAGAGAAAAACCCAGCACGGGAGGTTGTAAAAGCACCAGTGGGACAGGAGGAAGGACAAGGGACAGCAGTGCTGGTCCTGGCTGGTTGGTGACTGCTGGCTGCTGGAGCAGCAGAGGGTCACTGACTTTGCCTGTACACCTGGGAGGGAGGACTTGGTTTTCTGCAACTGTTTGGTTTCTGTGCTGACTCCTGTAGAAGGCAGGAGCTAGGCAGATGGGTCATCTTGCCCTGCAGGTTTTAAGTAATGAGACAAGAGCTTGTGAGCTCAGTGATGGATAGAGAGTGGCATTAACTGGGACTCGGTGCCTGTCTTTATCTTGTCTTTAGGCATTATGGAGGTGAGATGAGCTAAATGCTGAGCACTCAGGCCTTGGGAGCTGCTCCCTTTACTGGCTTGAGGGCAAGTAATGCCAGCAGCAGAGTGCAGGAGGGGATGGGGGCATCACAGACCCTGCAACCAGCTTTGCTCTGTGGTGCTCTGGAAACTCCCTTCTGAAATAAAATGTATTTTGAGCTCTTGTTGCCCAGGTTTACCTAAAGCTGAATCATTAATCTTATTCTGTGCACTCAGAAGAAAATTCAAAATAATCTGAGGAAGCAAAAGGCAAATCAATGTAGCTTTTTTTTAAATCTGATGTATTCTACCTCATTACATGGAGCTAAAAGAGTCTTACCCTGTCTGGGGCTGCAGCTCCTGCCAGGGTTGCAACTCCAAGGTCAGGCTGGCATGGCAGAGGTTAGATGGGACAATATGCAGTGTCATCCTACATGCCAGCTCTAACACTAGGCTCTGAAGAGCTCATCTCAGGGTTTGCCATCTCACCTGGTACTTTGGCTGCTGTGCCCTTCTGCGCCTCCTTGTCCAGGGGCTGGGATGGATCAACCTGCTGTTGGACACCAGTGCCCTTCTCCCCCTCATCTCCTGGGACCTGCAGGACATACCTCAGCCAGCCCAAAGCAGGGGACTGCTGAAGCAAAACTCTAAGGAAGGAAGCAGCAAACACCACATGGGGCCAGGTGAGGAACTAGTGCAAGCATGGAGGTCTCCAGCTGCACCCTAATATCTTGCCTGATCCCCTGTCCCCAGGATGGAGCCTTACGCTGGCAAGGCTGCAGGCTAGGCAGCTCCTGGGCTGGGGCAAAGGCATCTCAGCAGGCTGGCCACAGGCAGGGCTGGGCTCCACCATGGCAGATTGATAGGTGTCTGGTGGAAAACACGCTACTGATAGGCTGAGAACAAAACACAAACAGGGAGAAATGACAGCTGCTCCTGTAGCTTTTCCATCATCTCTGCCGATAGCAGCCGCAGCTCCTGCAGCTCTGCGACTGATGCATCTCCAGGGATTCCAGGAGCATGGATGCCACAATCAGGAAGGATGAAAGAATTGCTGCTGGAACCCAGAGGAGACTTCGTATCCTTATCAGGAACAAAAAGGACATCAATCTGGTGCCAGCACAGGCCTGTCAGACACAACCACACACTCAGCAGCAAGATTGGCAAGGCACATCCATTGCTTCCAGGCCCCCCTCCCTGCCTCCAGGGTGGCTCTTTCAGCAATGCAGCACTGGGCAGCAGCACCAGGATCCAGCCACTGCTTGGCCAAGAAAATCCTTGTCAGGAAAGCTGTGGAAGACAGAGCAGGAGATGAGTCTCTCCGGAATCCCAGCTAGCTCTGGCACAGTTCAACCTGTGACCCCATGCATCTTGACAGCCCAGCTGGATGCTCTGCCTTTCTACACCATATGAGCCCCAGCCTGAGCTGCAATACCTCATGGGTATTCCCTTGCTATTTGTCCCTCTGCAGTCCAGGTGTCCAGAATGTATGAGACTACTTTACACAGCACTGGCAGTGGTCAGAATCAACCTCTCAGAGATGGGTGAAGCTGGCATTTCCCTTTTAGATTTAGCTTCTGGGCATGGTAAGAGGTAGGGATGAGGCACATGGTACAACTGTTGGATGGAAAGTACTCGAGGTACTTGTGTAAACTGATTTTCTGTGCTTGGCTTGCTTTTCTCTCTCTCTCTCCCACCTCACTTCACATTCAGATAAGTTTCTATCTCTCACTGTTTGGAGGAACACTTTGAAATCCCGACCCCAGTGCATCCTAAAAGCTCAGAAAGCAGCAAGTAAATAAAAAGAGTGCTTTCTCTTCAAACTTAAAAAAAAAAAAATCACATTTAAGAAAAAAACTCAGTAATCTCCTAACCCTTTTTGCCCCGATTCAGGAGGAAAATGTGTTCCTCTTTTCTTTGAAGGCTGCTGCCTCTAGGAGATTTGAGGTTGTGGTGCCAGTGCGGAACAAGCCAGTGTGTCCTCTGTGCCCCTTCCTGAGGATGCTTCGTTGTTAGACTAGTGCTATCACCCACTGTGCAGCTCCTCGTGGCCATGGAGACCATAACACTGCTCTCAGTGACATCCTTTCCTGACAGAGATCTTCACCATGATCATGGGACAAAGCCACAGAAGCCATGCCTGTGACAAGTGCCTTGACACCCTTCTCTGGCCAGGATGACTTTGCTCCTTGAAGCCATTAGCCGGTGTCTAATGTACTGGCCTTGAGCTCTCTGGTGGCCAGCTGGTTCTTGTAATCCCAGGTGCCTGTCCCAGAGATGTGGAGGCATCCAGCCCTCATGCAAGACTGGATGAAGGTGCCCTGCATGTCTGCTTCTCACTTTCATCAGCTGTAAATCCTGGCAGGAGATCTCCAGCTGGAAATGGGCTGCAAGCCACTGGCAGGTAATTGCTAAAGCAAGCAGGGCTGCATTAATTGAGATGAAGGCAGCCAGCAATGTGCTCTCCATTAGTCTTGGCTCTGCAGCATCCAGTGGGGAGGTGGAAAACCCAGGGGAACAGGGGATGGGGGGGCTGTTTTGCTATAGTGATGCAGGAGGGAAACTTGCCTTTCCCCACCCCTGGTGCGTTGAACACTCATTAGCTGCACCTCTGCTATTCACTGTTGGCTTCACACCAGCTGGCATGGGCTGTGCCATGTCCAGCACTGGAACTGGCTTTGCTGATGTGTGCTGGGGGATCCCATCCCCATGGACCATCCTGCCAAAGAGATGCAAGAGTCTGACGCAGCCACAGGGTGGGAGGCAAGCAGCCATCTGTGACAGGCATGTGGATGCCCATCAGGGTGGGAGGGAGCTGCAGTCCCCTTTTTCACCCCCTCTTCTCCCACCTGTGCTAGAATCGTGCCTGGAGATACCACAGGCCGTGGGGGGGGTGGGGGGGTTGGTTCCTGCAACACCCTGTTCCCAAGTGACTCATTGACGCAAAGGGAAGATGTTGCTCAGGCAACATGTGAGAGTGGGAGGAGAGGGGAGGGGAAGGACACAGGGATGGAGGAGTGCAGCACAGCTAGATGTGGTCCAGGTCCTGCTTTCTGTCACCTTAGAGCCCTGTGAGCCCAGGGCCACTCAACCAAGCTGCTAGAGCAGGGGTGATGTGCTTTTTTTTACCATCTCAAGTTACTGCTGGCAAGTTTGGACTTGCCAGCCCAGAGGCTGCCAGGGCAGCATTCACAGAGTAGTCCAAGGCTGCTCAGCCACTAGGGAGGAACCAGGATCTGTGGCCACAGCAGCTGCTGGCTGCAAAATAAAATGAAAAGAAATAGGTTAGTTGCTGTGGTTTGCCTGCGGGGACAATGAGATGAGCAGGGCTGTCGCAGAGGGCCCAGAGGGTGGGCAGCAGCAACATGCATGTGCCACCCTCCCTGCTGGGTGTCATGGGATGGGATGCCCTGGACATGGGTGCTCCTGGAGCAAGTGTGTCCTGTCCACCTGCACCAAGATAGGGGACTCTACTCTCTAGGGGGACTGGAAAATAGCCCTGGCTGCCAAATGCTGGGCACCACAGAGATCAAAGTTACCCTAACCACAGAAGTGCCCTTGAGCTCATCCACGACACTACCCACTGAGCTGTGAGGGAATTGTTCGGTCAAGGGCTTTGGGATAAATGGTGCAGAAAACGACCCTGTGTCATCACAGTGGGACTCAGGGGCCAGGGGTGAGAGCAGAGCCCCTCTGCTGTGTAACAAGGGGTTGCAGTCAGCAGCATGGGCCAGAGATGCTCTTCTAGTGGGCTGCCTCTTCCACACCCCACACATATGAGCACAAGGAGAGACACCAACCTCCCGTGGGAGTTCAGGCACCTCCTCTGGCTCTAGCTGAGCGAGGCTCAGGGACCCCAAAGGCAGAATCCGACTGCATCCCATAGTGGGGCGGCTGGTGGGGAGAAGGGAGGAGTAGAAAGTGGCTGCTATGGCAACAGAAGCTCTCAAGATGTAGGAAAGGGAAGAGGCACTCTTTAAAGTGTGTTTCCATGGCAACAAGCATCTTCAAAGGCCTCTATAAAAATATTATTTAAAAAAAAAAAAATAAAAAAAGGAGATTTCCGAAGAGGGGGGACTTCTTTGAGCTGAGCTGCCTCAGGTGTGTTGGGAGTTAAACAAAGAGCCTGGTCCCTCTTGGGAGAAGATGGGGCCAGCCTAGGAGGTGGCTGTGCCTGCTTTCCCTCACACATCTGTGGGGTTTTTGACTAGCTGGACCCTTGCTCCATATGATGGCCAAGTCCAGCAAAGAGGGCAAGGAACAAATAGCCTGGTGGAAGCTGAGGGGCAGATAAATTCCTGTGCTCTTGATCTGTCTCTTCCAGCTTTGCTTTCCCCACCAAGGGGAGGACAACCCCACAATATCCCTGCTGCAAGGGCTTGTCAGCTCCACACCTTCCAGGGATGGGATGTGAGGTGATACGCTCGGGGTCACTACTGCATCTGGGAGCATACGGCACGACTGCCTGCTGGGGACAGGGATGTGGCACTATGGCCATGGCTGATGTGACAGAAAGGGGACAGTTGCTCATGGGAGGAGCAGCAACAGCCTGCTCTGGCTGGGGATGGGGTGGAGCCAGTGTGGTTGTGCACCAGCTCCATCCTGTATAAAGCTGAACCTGCTTTGGACCATGTGTGCTCTGGTGCTACAGGATCTTTGCAAGGATGGTCCAACAGACTTTTCTTTCTTCTTAGCACATGTTCCTTGTTACTGGAGGGCAACAAGATGCTGATGAAGTCTGTGGTCATCACTGGTCCCAGCTGCAGCACATGCTGGGTTGATAGCCCTGTAGCTGGGTGTGTCACCCTGAGAAGTGATAATTACCCCACAGTGCCTGTCTCTCCATTGGTAGGGGAACACCATGCTCCCCCAGACCTAGCCCACCTCCTTCTCTGCAGAGATCTGGACTTCCATGCTTTATTTCAAGGCTGCTGCTCAGCTTGATGACTAACAAATTCTATGGTCAAATGATCCTGCTTCAGACTAATGCTCCTAATCCTGCCTGTAGCCCCTTGGGATGCTGGAGAACAAGTACTTTCCTAAACACATGGGCTCTACACTCACATGCCTCTGCTTGCTGATGCTTGATGCAATAACGCTGCCACGCTCTGCTCTCGTGCTTTACTGATGGATTTTGAGAGGTAAGCTTACCTGGAGAATCATCTGAGTGGCTTGGTGCAGGAGAATTTGGCCTCACTCAATGTCAAAGTCAACAATGCTGAGGGGATTATGCCATTCCTGGTGCACTGGGAAGCACAGGCAGGGGATGAGCTGAGGACAAGATGCACAATGACAGACCTTGCTCCCTACCTTTCTGGCCTCCAGCCAACTGCAGTCACACTGGGTACTAGAGGACCTGTTATTGTGGGACTGGCTGGATTCCCCTCCAGCCTTTAGCACTTGCTTCTCTCCAGCCTGTCTGCTGAAGCTGACAACTCAGGGTGCCAGAGTGAATAGAAGTGGGGGCTCAGAGCAGAATGCTTGTGTCTACTGAGATGCTGGGAAGGGTCTTTATATCCTGTGAGGAACAAGTGGAAGCAAAGGAGGAATGCCTTCTGAGGAGGGGGAGGTTTTTATACCAGAAATGACATGCTTTGTTTTGTTGCTTTTATTAAAATAAAATAATTGGATCTGACTATAAGGACCCTGTGCCAACCTACTCAGAATAAGGCAGTGGGGATGCAATGCCCTAAAATGCACCTCTGCCATCACCAGATTACAGGCTGCTCTGAGGAAACCCTCCAGCTCCGGGGTTATGTTACAGCAGGCAACAGCTCCTCAGTGAGGCATAAACAGGCCCTTTTCTGCCTTAATCCATGGGATAATTTGCAGGATACAACCTGCTCTGTGTGTTGGAGCCCTGCCAACAGCCCTCTTGCTGCTCAAATTCTGCATTGTTGATGACCACAGCAAAGTGAAAGGGATTGCTTTGGTTGCACCACATCAGGAGCAGCGAGCCACCTTCCCATATCTATGCCTGGCCTCAGTCTGCTTCTCAGCATTGTACTTGCTTCTCCTCAGCTGTCCCAGGCTCACAGCTGGATGCCCAGCAGCAGCTCCTGGCTTTGGGCAGCCCTTACCTCCTTTCCCTCTGCTCCCAGAGGTTTGGGAGGTTGGGGCTCCTCGCCCCATTTCCTCCTGCTCACTCATAGATGCCAGGTTCCCATGGGTCCTGCAGTCCTCTTGTTAATATTCCAGGAGTGAAAGCATTCAGCATTATGCCAACAAGAGCCAGAGGTGAAGAAGTACAAATAACAATTATGGTGGTAATGCTCTTGTGCAGCCAGCTGGAATGGTAGGGGAGAAGGAGGCTGGAGAGGGCTTTGCCATGAGCCTCTACTCTGCCCTGGACTCCTTTGACCAGGTATTGCTTTTCTTGGGGTAATACATCCTTGGTACTAAGATCCCAGGCCACAAGGAGGCTAAGGGTTTCAATGTATTAGTTTTGAGAGACACAGCTCACAAGCATGTTTGTTCCCTTGTGCTCCATGCCAGCTCTTGTACCCACTCCACTGCTCACAGGTCATTCAGGAGCAACAGAGCTGAGTTCTGGCTTTAAAACATCCACTCTTGCATTTGCCATGTGGTCTTCATGCTAACCATATTCATTAAATAATAGTCAAGGCCCCGTGTGTTCCCTGGCAAGCTTGACCTAAATTCAGAAGCAAGGTTTATTCTGCAGTTTGCACTGCAGTGGATGGGAGAGTCTGCAGCAGCTGGGGGAAACAACCACCTTGAAAGGGGGAAGCTTGGATTGAATTAAATCTGAATCAAATCACAGTTATCTCCTCTGTGTTTCTTCAATTGGAAGTTCAAATTCAGTCTATTGTTCCCAGTTTCATCATTTTTGCTTTCCAGTGTGGTGCAGGATTTGCAATCTCAAAGGGCTGTGATTGTTGCGCAGCAAAATTTTGACTGCTGTGATTGCTAGAAATTGGGCAAGGGATGGGTGTTGGATGATGGTTTATTAGGTTTCAAAGTTAGCCCTGAGCAGAAGGTTGCTGCCTGTGTGGGATATTACTGGCTGCTTCTTTCATCACCTGTGGAAAGTATTCACTAAGCTGATTTATTTCATATTATTACAATGACACTCAGGCATAAAGGGCATAAAGAGGTGGCTTCAGCAAACTCCTTTCTTGCAGAAACAAGAAAATAGCCAGGGTTGATAATGACAAGCTAAACAGGTCTCACACTTGTGCCTTTAACCTCAGGAGGGTTAGAGTAATGATATGGTTAATCCTGGCTGTTCAGCCAACTCTTAACTTTGTTAGTCAGCTCCCTGGAGGAGGAACAAAGCTGCTCAGGTATGTGCAGCTCTAAGTCATTGGCTATGCTCCAGAAAAAGTTCCTCTGCTGCTGGAGAAGGATCCTTACCAAATCTTTGCTTCTGCTCATGCAGGCACATCCCCTGAAGGGATTAATGCTAAGCAGATTCCACCTGAAACATGCAGAAAAAGGGAAATACCACTTTTCCCTGGAGAGTGACAACCGGTATGCTGTTGGCTTCAGTTGTGAGCAGGAGACAATGCTGGGACCTTCCTGGCACTTCCTTGTGCTCCTGGGCAAGCCTGAGCTCTCACATCCCCCTCAGCAAGATCTAAGGCTCATGTCCACCACAGAGCCAAGCAAGCATCTTAGCAGTGTTGTAAGAGACTGGGAAGTGATCTGGATGGAGGAGGAGGAGGAGGACAGCTGGTCTCATATTGCCACATCAGAGCTTTGCCCCAGCCTCAGTACAGGTGTTTCATCACCATTTCATCCCATTGCAACCCTCCCTCTCAGCCTTTGGGAAATGCTTCTTCCCAGTTGGAGAGTCTGACCCTGCTCCACCAGTCCTGCTTCACTGTGCCTCCCTGGCACCAGCACTTCCACACCATTGGTTTAAGAAACCCAGAGCCAATCCCTGTTAGGCAGCTGCCTCAAAGATGGCTCCTAACATCCTCCCCTCTTCCTGGGCATTGCTCAGGGTGCTTTGAGAGAATCTTAGCATCGTAGAATGTCAGGGGCTGAAAGGGACCTCAAAAGATCATCTAGTCCAAACCCCCTGCCAGAGCAGAATCACCTAGACCAGCTCACACAGGAACACATCCAGGCAGGAAAAGGTGAGTTGTTTTCAGTCTTTATTACATTGCTGGGAAGGAGGAGGGAAATGCAGCTCTTCTGCTCTCCTTTGAGCACTGGTAAATTAGCCTTCCTGCATCCTATTCTCACTCCTAAGGGGCAGGGAGGGTGGAAAGGGTGGACCCAGGAACCAGAGTGACTCCTACAGAGGCTTTGAACCCTTCATCATCTCCAGGAGGAAGGTGACAGCTCTGAGGTCTCTGCAGCCCACTGGTGAAGCCATGTGCCCTAGGCCCTGCCAGGCTGTAGGAAATGTCTCTTCTGGCAGGAATAATGGGATTCTCCTCCATATATAACTTGCATTTTTGCTGGAGAGGTGTAAAAGGCAGGATGGCCTGGGATGACACTGTGAGGGGACAGCAGGTGGAAGGGTCCTGCTATGGTGACAGCCCTGTCTCAGGCAAGCTGGCTGCTGCTGCATGCATGGGGCACAGGATCTAAGAAGGAAGGAAGGGAACATGCTGACAGGGCATTCCACAGAATTTCCCTGTCTGGCCCACCCCAGAAACACATCAGGGCAAATCAAGCACCTGGGGGAGCCAGGTGGAGAGCTTCAGAGCCCTCTTTGGAATCAAAATTCTGCCACTGAGGCAGAGGCATATCCCTGCCACAGCAGATCCATCTCTCACCTAAAGAGACAGCTTCAGACCAACTACAGAGAATGGAGAGCAAAGCAAAAGCAGAGTCACTCTTTGGTTTCTCCACCTGACCTAGTGTTAAAAACTCAATTTGAAAGCAGTGTTAGGGAAGTAAGATACTGTTTATCAGGAGCGACAGATCCAATCTATAAATTAACATGCTCAGCCAGGGAGGCAGGAGGCAGAGATATCTATCAATTCCTCTCCAGCTGGCTGACAGGGGCAACAAATTTGGCCAATTCTGCAGAGTAGCCTCTGGTCTCCAGCAGGACTGTGGACCCAGAAGGGCTGGGAGGGGCAGAGCCAGCAGTGGGCATTTAATAGGGGAGAGCCCTGGTGATGAACAAAGTTCCTACCTCCACCCCACCCTGTCCTCTATGACATGGGGACAAGAAGGGCCCCAATAAAATGTGGGTCATGTTTCAGTCCAAAGGCATAGTATATTTTTTAATGCACTGTCAAGGCATTCAGTATAGGGTGAGCTGCAAAATGGCTGCTGTCTATTAGGGAAAAGCTGGGTATTTTAAGATACATCTACAGTTGCCTCCATTGTCCAAAAGAAAGAATAAGCCATGGAAATAATATTTGCTTTTTATGTGGGACCTACACAAAAATAACTTTGCATATATACAAACTACTGTCTGTGCTCAGTATATCTAGGGTTTCAAGGCTGCTCACCTCCCAGCACCTGGGTGAGGTGCTGTGACTTTTGGTGATGCTGGCATGACTCTACTGTAAAGGACAAGCAAACAAGGACACTTGCAACCCTGTCACGAGGCATTTGTGAATTCCTTTTCTAAATAAAATCAGAGAGGCTGGGCCAAACTGAGGAAATGGGTTTGATCAGGACGCCCAGCCCCAGGTAGCTGGGTCTCCCTGCAGGAATGACCAGTGGGGTAACTGAGGGGACCACTCTGTCTGAGAGACATGGAAACAAAATGATCAAAGGGCTCAGATGGTGCTGCCAGGAAGCCTGTTAAAGGCCTCGTAAATAAGAGCTCATGTAGACAGCAGGTACTGCCAGGCTTTATAGGCCTATAAAACACCCTGAGCTGCCACTGAAGCTGGAAGGGATGGGCAGGGAATCTAATTTCACAGGATTTAAAGCAGGTGAGAGAGATATAAATGTGTGTTTTTAATAGTAATTAATGCTGCCATTCAGAAGCACTTAAGAACTGGGTTCAGTGAGTTTCCAATAGCTTGCCTCATAAATCACAGCCCGCTACCTGCCCACCCTGCTCCTGAGGAGCCAGGCTGAGTCTCCCTCACCTGACCTGGCCATGGCAGCAGGACAATTTCCAGCCCTGAGATTGGCATTACAGAGGCTGTGCTGCTCCCAAGACATCTCTTCAAAACAAGGCCACCTGGGATGGGCACAAACATGCCTTCTCCCGAGGTTATCCCCTTTACTGCAGAGACAGAGAGACAAGCAGCAGCTTCCTCATGCTTAAGCTCACTGCTTGCTTCTCTGCCTCAGGCTGCCAGTTTTCTCTCTGCCTTCTTGAGTCATTTCTCCTGTGTATGGCCAGCTCCTGGTGTAGGTGGAGAGAAGAGGCTGCTTGCAACCCACAAGGATGAAGTGGAGACTGGGGGTTGCATGGGAAATGTGGATGTGTGTATAATCTTTGTTGGTTTGTGTGGTGCTGTGATTTCTAAGCCTTCACCAGGACCCATGAGGTGTGATTTTGTACTGTTCTTGGATGCTGACAGAGGCCAAGTGCTTAGGCTGCCAAAGATACACCCTGTGCCTTGGCATTCCCATGCACACCAGAAAACCGTTGAAGAGCCCAGAGCCTTCCTTGCACAGTGTGCACCTGCTCCTGCCTCCACAGCTGCAAGTGGACAGGCAAAGTAGGACAGAAAGACCAGGGCCCCCCTGCACCCCAGCCTCACTCCTGACCTGGCCTCACCCAGTTCTTTCCATCTGCGTCCCAGTCCTCCGCAGTCCTGTCCCAGTTTCTCCCCAGTTCTATCCACTTGCGTCCCAGTCCAGCCCCAGGCTTGTCTCATCCCTGCCTAGGACTCCAACCGTGTGCCAGCCCTGCCCTCTAGTGTCACTTCTTCCACAAACATACTTTGTAATACAGCTCACCCTCCAGCACTTCTGGTGCAGATGTTTAGCTCAGGTGTGACTGTTTCAGGCAGAGCTTGACTTTCAAGCCAGAGGAGCACGACAGGGGAATGATCCAAGCTCAGAGATTTGCCAGACGCTGATGCTGCAGCTTGGAGGTGAAAGGAACTTGCTGCTGCCTCTCCCATGGTCAAAAGAAGGTCCCTGACATTTTCCCAGTAAAGGCAGGAGTCATGAAATTCTGGAGGAAACCAGGAAAGATCAAGAACAAGACAGTCAGGAGAATCCCTAACTATTTCTTCTGAACTATTCTCCCCTTATATGCAGTCAGATTATCCAGGCTGGGGATTAAGCATGCCCCAGATACAGAGACAGTCTGAGATGTGGTAGAGTTTATTAGCTGATGGGACACCTGAACTGCTTCCAGAAACAGCTCGGGTCTGCAAAGCCCAGGGATGCTTTGGCATGACACCGAGATCCTGTTGGCAAACATCCCATTGGAGGATCCCACTGCCACCACAAGGAGCTGAGTCAGCATGACTGCTCCAGGACCCTGGCACTGGACATAAGGAGGCCGAAGAGCCCAGGAAGTGCTGGTGTTGATCCAGTTTCAGAGCTGGTTTGGATCCAGCTGGGAGTTAGCTGCTTCTGTGCTGAGCTCCAGCAGACTGCATGAGCTGTCCATGTTCTGGGGTCCAGGAAGGCATTTGGGCTGGGTGCAGTTGAATCCAAACACTTCCCAGCTGGTGCTATCAAGCTGCTAGAGGAATCAGCAGCAGGTCTAGCAAAGTAACACTGCCACAGGTAAACCCTCCTGGGTTTTTGGTTCCTTCTTGGATGCTATTGTGGGGTCACTCTGACTGTCTGTGGGCTGAGCATATGCACACACATGCATATGTATGAATATATGTGTACTTAAATATATGCTTTTAGAGTCATAAAAAATATTAGAGAGCTGGAGAACCTCTCCTATGAAGACAGGATGAGAAAGTTGGGGTTATTCAGCCTGCAGAAGATGCAGCTTCTTATAGCAACCTTCCAGTGCCTGAAGGAGGTCTACAAGAAAGCAGGGGAGGGTCTACTCACAAGGAGTAATGGCTTCACTCTAGAAAAGGATAGATTTAGGTTAGATGTTAGGAAAATGTTCTTTGAGGGTGATAGATCACTGGAATGATATGCTCAGAGGTGGTGAAGGCCCCATCCTTGGCAACATTCAAGACCAGGCTTGATGAGGCTCTGAGCAGCCTGACCTAGTTAGAGATGTCCCTGCTTATTGCAGGGTGGTTGGACTAGATGACCTTTAAAGCTCACTTCCAACCCAATACATTCTATGATTCTGTGATACACATATGGACATATGTGTGTATAGATATGTAGAATGATGACTTGTTAGCCCAATGCTTTATAAACATTTGCATCAGGGGTGTTTGTATTCATTGGAAATCAGATTTCCCCCACACCCGGGAACAACAAATCCTTCAATACAATGGAACGATCTCACTGTTGAGCAGGTTTCTTCCAATTTCCCATTGCAGGTAGTGAAATTAACCCTATTTCTGACCCCAAGGGGGTCTTCCTGAAGACCCAGAAATACTCAAAGCTGTGGTGTTTTCTTCTGCTTCATTTGCTGTTCTACATGACTTACAAAGGGCCTGTTCCCACACTACTGTTCAGCACACCCAGGTCTTTCATGGGGACAGAAAATACAATTTATGCCATCCCACTACTGTCCTTGTCCTACACCCCAAAGCCTATTGCTATTTTATCAGCCAGGCTGCTGGTTATCAGCTGATTTCCTTGCTTTCAAGTAGGTCACACAATTTAAGGTGGAAGGGGAGTGCTCTCCCCTCAGAGGAGCACTGCCTATCATATTTTAGAAGGCTTTCTGTTCACACAGGAAAGGATTGTCCTGTTTGTTCCCCATGCTGTGTGCATTTGTGTGCAGGCATTTGAGTGAGTTTGTAATGCTAGAGTACTTCCTGACTGGTACCAACCCTGAGGTAGCAGTGGAGCTGGCACAACACCCCACAATTGACTCCAGTTTGTTTCCTGCAAGACAGATTTCTTTCCCTTTCCCCCTTCAAATCTAGTTTAAAGCTCAATCAGTGAGCCCAGCCAATTCTTGTGACAGAAGCCTTCTTCCCCTGTGAGAGAGATGTACCTCATTTGATGCCAGCAGACCAGGTGTCATATAAACCTCTCCATGATCAAAAACCCCAAAATTCCAGCAGTGGCACCAGCCTCTCCTCCATGTGTTAATTACATGTGTTTTCCACCCTCTATCTGTATTTTTCCCCACTACTTGAGGAAGAAAGACACTACTGAGGCAGACAGGTTTCCCAACACAAGGAACCCATCAAAGCTCCTTACTTTCCAGCCTCAGACCTCCACTGGCAATAATTGTTTATTTCTAAAGCACTCAGGGAACATGAAGCAGCACATTCCTAAACCAGAAATAATCCTGTGCTGGCTCTTCCCGAAGTGTGCTCTTGTGTTAATATACAATCAGGCAGTGGGGCAGGATGGTAACTAGGTCTCATCCACATGATGAAGTGAATTGCTACTGCTGTAGTATAATAAATAGGCTCTGTAAGGAAGCTAAATGTATTTACCTTCTCAAGAAACTAGGTTCAAAGGTAACTTCACCTGCTTGTGAAAAAATCAAAGTTGCAACGAGATCCAGAGGTTGATATCTTGAACCAGGTAACTCCAAGCATGAAAAGGAGTGTGCATTATTTAGTGGGAAATAACCCACTGGAATAATATTGGTAGTGTCCTATTTAATTCAGTATCACTAGCCTTTAAGCAAGATGGATTGGGGTTTTTCTTCCCTAACAGATCAGCTTTAAGTCAGGCAGAAATTAATTCAAGGAAGCCTAAGGATGGTCCTTTGCAGAAGGCCACAGGCTACACTGTCACAGTAGTCTCAATCAGCATGATAATCTGTTCATCACCACCTTTACTCCAAAATCTCTAAATCACCTACAACTTTAAATCACCTTCCCCCCAAAAAGCAGAGCATCCCTGTGAAGCAGGTAAAGCAGGCACAGCTCTGGCAGAGTCACTCTGCCAGTCAGCAGCTCCACACCTGGGAAAGTCTTTATACAAAGCACTTGTCAGAACCATTGCTGTGCTGTAGACAAGCTCTGTCGAGGGAGATTGACCAGCACAACTATCACAGAACTACATGATTATTCAAGAATAAATCACTTTTATTTTGGAATACACTGTCAACACCAGGGAGTTCTATTGGCAGAGCTTGGAGAGCTATTCTGGTCAATTCCCCCATGCAGACGTGCTGTACATTTGTGATAAGGCTGGAGAATAATCTCCCAGGAGAAGCAATGAACATTTTATTGATTGGGATATTTCAAACTTGTGCAGGATAAAGCAATCTTCTATATGTTGAATGAGTGGACAAGATGGAATTGAAGGTTGGGGTTTTTGCCATCTCCAATTTCTGTGTTTAGTTTAGAGAAGACAGTTTGAACAACACTAGCAAGTGGCAGAGGTTGGTGGAGGGAAGATCTATATCCGTATCTGATTCTGGTAAAGGTGCTGTCATACTTGCAGCCTTAGTGGTAAGAGAGCTTATTTCCTTTAAATTCAAGCCAAATGTGTGATGGTGAAGTCACAGGTATGCGTAAGAGGCTACAGGGACCTCTAGAAACAACCCAGTGCCTCACACCCAGGCTGATGGCTTGCTTTTTCTTACCCAGCCAGTGCTGTTCATGGAGAGATGTCTGAGAGCACAGCACAAGTTGCAGGGATGAAAGCTGGCTCTCAGCAGGTACCCAGAGTTTGCTGTCACCCTGCAGAGCAGTTGAGCAGTCCAGAGCAAATACCCAGGCATCAAATTTTTCTGCCCAGGGGGAACATGGTTCCCACCAGTGCCCAGATGCTATGTTACGAGGGAAGGGTTGCAAGGGAATGTGACATCTTTTAGTAAACCAGCTGATGCAGCTGGGGGGGGAGGAGAAATCAGGTGCAATTTTACAGATTTGAGAAAAGCATATTATGCCTAAAAGCTTCCATCAGCTGGTCTATGAACTACGTAATTTCACTAATAATTTTCTAAGCTGAGGCTGCAGGAAGAGAACCAAGGCAGCTGACACTTCTGTGTACTGTCCTTATGAGCTGTTCGCGGGTGTCTTACTTCATTCAGGTCATGTCAAGAAGGTGGAAGTAAATAAATCACCTCCACAAATGTTAACTTTATTTCCGTGAAGAAGATTGAGGCGGACACGGTGCAGTCTGTGGAGGCAGTGCAGAGTCTGGTGGGCTGCGGGAAGAAACCGCGTTAAGAAAAGATCGCTGAACGCGTAAGACTCAGATCCCATTTGCTCCAACCACCACATAAAGGACACTAAGACGAGCTGGAGGAGCCGCTGTTGGTCCCGACAGAGGGACTGCCACCAGCTTCCCCGTCACGGCCCGGGCCCGGTGCCCAGTGCCCCCGGACAAACACGGAGCGGTCGTCTCGCCCATCTGCTATTAACGACCACGACCTCCTGCTGTGTCGCCGCACACGAGTAATAGCGTTCGACTGAGCTCCTCCCCAAACCGCCCCACTTGTGAACTGTCCTGGGTAGCGGACCCCTCAGCGCTACCCGCGTACTCGGGGCGGGGCGGAGGGACGGGGGCGGGCCCTCCTCCGACATGGCGACGCGACCGGGCGACCGGGGAGGCGCCGAGCGGCGCCCGCGGGGCGTAAATAAAGGGCGGCGGGCGGGGCCGCAGCGCTTCGGGAAGCGTGGGGCTAGAGGCGGCAGCGGGTGAGCGGGCTTGCCGGCAGGAGGAGGAGAGCCGGAGCGGGGCTAGGGTCGGCCGGGCCGCGGCCGATGGCCCTGGGCTGACTGCCCGCGCCCGCCATGACTAGGGCGCAGCTGACGCGGACGGGGATCCTGCGGATGGCGCTGGGCGGCGGCGCCGGCGACCCGCTGCTGCCGGAGGAGGATGGTGAGGGCCGGCGGACGCCCTTCCTGCTGCGGGCCCTGCGCATCGCCGTGGTGGTCTGCCTCTACTGGTTCACCTCCATCACCATGGTCTTCCTCAACAAGTATCTGCTGGACAGCCCCTCCCTGCGCCTCAACGCCCCCCTCTTCGTCACCTTCTTCCAGTGCGCCCTGACGGCCGCCCTTTGTCTGGGCCTCAGCCTGGGGGCGGCCTGCGGGCCCCCCTGCCCCAGCCTGCCCGCCCTCCGCCTCGACCCCAAGGTGTCCCGCAGCATCCTACCACTCTCAGCCGTCTTCATCGGCATGGTCACCTCCAACAACCTCTGCCTCAAGCATGTCGGCGTGGCCTTCTACAACGTGGGGCGCTCCCTCACCACCGTCTTCAACGTGCTGCTCTCCTACCTTCTCCTCAAGCAGACCACATCCCTCTATGCCCTTCTGGCCTGTGGAGTCATCATAGGTGAGGGGGAGCGGGAGGGGGCTGCACCCACCTTGTGACTAGCCCCATAAACTCGGGGAGATGGAACTGGGGTGCCTGCCTTGCAGGAAGCCATTCCCACCTGCGTGGCAGTTCCCTGGTGATGGGTAGCACAGGGTTCCTGCCTTGCTATGCCTCCAGCAACCTGCTTCTCCTGTCTGAAGCACATAACTAACTCATTAAGAAAGGAAATTATTCTTACTTGGCCCTGGCTCCCCTTTTCCTTTGAGCAGTACAGCCTATCTACTCTCTAAAGGAAGTTTAACTTACCTTACTGGTTTGGTTTTTTTCCTTCCCCACAAAGGACTTCAGCAGCAGGTGGCTCTCTTCCTGTTCTCAAGTGTTCGCTGATTATTAACTTTGGTAACAATAATAGTATTGGAACTATTGGAATACTATTGGAACCATACGATAGAACCAGCCAATGCAGACAGGCTGAATGCATGTGATGCAGGGTTAGCTGATCAAGCCAAGCATAAAATACCACCAGAAGATCAGGTTATGTGGTTAGGATGTAGGGCAGGGCATTGACTGGCTTAACAGGAATTGTTTTAAAGCCTTTCATTCCAAAGGCATCGGTAATACCAAAAGTTCCCTTCCTCTGGAGGGCTATTTCAATGCCAAGAATGGTGAACTGTTGACTTTAGTCTGGTTGCAAGTGGACATGTGTGCACTTTGTTGCTTAGACAAGCAGATGGCCTCAGATGAAAATGAAACGAGAGCTGCCTCTCCATAGAAGAGGTGAACAGGAACAGAACTACTGCTTTTTCTACCCAAGTGATGCAAGCAATTTCTTTCAGCTTGTCTCATGTTTGGGTTTTTCCCAGGACTGTGGTATCTCCCAGCCTTACAGGGTTGCTCTTAAGACTTTCTTGCTGGCTCAATCTCCTTTTGCTGTGAGAGCATTGCCAGGTGCTTTTAGCAGCATAGCCCAGGGTCCTCTGTGAGCTGATGCAAAGCCCTTCTTGTCTCTGCTTTGAACCCATTTATATTTGGGTTTAGTTTAAAGCACATTAGCTGCTTTGCAGTCATCTTCCCAGGCAACCTCTGATGTGCAGCAGCTAATGGAGAGGCAGGCAGTGCAGTGCTCCTTGAGTAGCTCATCTCCCCTTTTATGTTTTGCCTATTAGCTGGATAGGGAGAGGTGTCCTTCTCTGCCCTGGAGACACAAAGCCTGCAGCTCCTGTTTCCAAAATAGAGTGTGTTGCCCATCAGAATTTAACATGCTAAAGATATTGCATTCAGTTCTTGCCTTGTGATATTTTTTTTTTTATTACACTTCCTTAATATTACATTGATGTATTTACTGTGTTTCCATCTTCTTTCCTGACCTGTCTTTCCCAACCTATCTTTCCCTTCCTGTTAACAACACAGCAAAGATTGTTAGGCTTTTATTTTTTTTAAATGTTGAGGACTGTTTCTTGTTACCTGTGTGCTACTTTGCTGCCTTTTCAGTTGAGGAGAAAAAAAAAGGAAAAAAATCTGAAAATGACTCATACAAAAAGAGTAGCTTTGACTTCATGGCTCTCTGGAATAATAGTTTCTAAACTCATGCTGCCTGCTCAGTGTGGGAACAGTCCTCTGAGATTGAATGATAGCACAGTAAATTACCTGCACTCCCAAAACAAATCTTCCCAGGACACTAATGACACTTTGTGGGTTCACTTAATAGAAAAGGGGAAGCCCTTAAGCCTTTCTCTGCTTGTGGTTGTTCAGTATAATGTAGATGATGAATTGCTCACTGTATTTTTTGATTCCTTCAGCAGTTGTTCAGATGATGCCTGATTTGTTTGGTTGCAGGAGGCTTCTGGCTGGGTGTTGACCAGGAAGGAGCAGAGGGCACTCTGTCATGGACAGGTATATTCTTTGGGATCTTGGCAAGCCTGTGTGTCTCACTCAATGCCATCTACACCAAGAAGGTTTTGCCTGTGGTGGATGGTAGCATCTGGCGCCTGACCTTCTACAACAACGTCAATGCTTGTGTCCTCTTCTTCCCCCTCATGATGCTGCTGGGAGAGTTCCACACCCTCTACCACTTTGACAAGCTGGGGAACACCAGTTTTTGGGGCATGATGACCCTGGGGGGAGTGTTTGGCTTTGCCATTGGGTATGTGACTGGACTTCAGATTAAATTCACTAGCCCACTCACACACAACGTATCTGGGACAGCCAAGGCCTGTGCTCAAACAGTGCTGGCTGTCATCTACTTCGAGGAGACAAAGAGCTTCTTGTGGTGGACAAGTAACTTGATGGTTCTTGGGGGCTCCTTTGCCTACACGTGGGTGAAAGGGCTGGAGATGAGAAAGGTGCAAGAGGATCCTAATGTCAGAACCAGTGAAAGAAATGAGACTGGTGTGTAGGCAGCTCCTGCACCTCCACTTCCGTGCCTGGGGGGTAAAACTTTGGTGCTCCTTCCTTATGAGGAGAAGTGAGGAGCTGGAAAAACTTCAAAGTGTATGGGGAAATGTGTCAGGAACTAAAGCCAAAGACCTGACTGTATGATGTTTTATCTTGCCTTGTATCAGAGTTGGGGAGTGCATGTGTTGTAGAAAGCAATATTTTTTTTTTCTTGTGATTGTTTTTTAAAAATGGATGTTCCTATTGACCTGACCTGGGCAATTTAATCTCTGGGGATATGAGTTCATAGCAGATAAAAACTGGGATGAGAGCTCGTTGTAGTTGGGAATCTAGTATTAACTGAATGCATGCAGTCTGGAGTTACTGAATCATGAACCTTCATGAAAGGAAGAGGCAGTAGCCAGGTTGCTGAGCATGGATTCCTATAAACCCTTTCTGCTGTAAAACAATTGGCAACAGCCATTCTTCCTGTTGCCCTGTTCTGTGCAAGTGGTGGGGAATTCCCTCCCTTCTTATTCTGTACAAGTCTAAGCAGTGGCAGCAGTTTCTCCAAATCTCCTTTCCAATGAGTCAGTATCACATCTTGCAGAGGGATCTTCTGTGTTCATAAAATCACCCCCAGAATGAATTGTCTCATTCCCTCTGCACCATGTCCCATGAGGGAGAGCCTGCTCTCAATGGGCTTTTCTTGGTGAGGATCAAGTTTGGCCTCTGCCTCTCTGTGACAGGCAGGAGTGGAAAAGTTAACTATGAAGCAGTTGTTTCTGTAGCATGGAGATCCTAGTTCATGGGATTTGCAACTCTTGTCCTCCCTACACTCTGTGTAGAGGTTAGGTTTGTGTTTGTCCTTAATTAGCTGCCTTTTGGGGGACTTGTTCAACACCTACTTTGGCTCTTTGCTGGTGTCTGCAGTTTGGTTTTTTTTTTGGCTTGTACCTTTTAAACACACCCACATGCCCTCACCTTTTCTCAGATTGACAGTTCTGCAGAAATCTCTGCCCCTGCCCCCTCCTCCATCTGGTCCCACACAGGTGCCACCTGAGGCTACTCTGTGCTGTGATTTCTGATCCCAGGGGTCAGCAGCAATGTCCTATAGTCAGCTGTGATATTGCACCAGCTTTCTATACTCCTCTCCCTTTTGGTATTTAAAGGGCTATTTGGAATGCAGTCGTGGATACTTGATGTGACTGCTTCATCCCCTGCCCCATGGATCTGACATGGTGATGTACCATGCTCTGGGTATGATGTCTGGCTGCTCCTACAGAAAGACACTCCATTGCTGCCCAGAACATGTTCCTGTCCTGGGGGGAGGTGTGGTGGGGAGAGAAGGGACTCCTGCATACGGTTTCATGACCCACAGGTACCATCTCATGAACCTCATGAGATTTAACAAGGCCAAGTGCAGGGCCCTGTGCCTGGGTTGGGGCAATCCCCAGTATGGATACAAGCTGAGGGATGAAAGAATTGAGGAAAGCCCTGCAGAGAGGTACTTGGGGGTGCTGGTATGTGAAAAGCTGGACGTAGCTGGCAGTGTGTGCTCTCAGGCCAATCATATCCTGGGGCTGCATCAAAAGTGTGGCTAGCAGGTTGAGGGAGGTGATTCTCCTTTACTCTGATGAAGCCCCAAGTGGAGTGCTGTGTTCAGCTCCCAACATAAGGACATTGACCTGTTGCAGTGGGTTAGAAGAGGCCATGAAGATGATCAGAGGGCTGGAGCAGCTCTTCTGTGAAGAAAGGTAGGGACAGTTGGGGTTGTTCAGTCTCAACAAGAGATCTGGGGAGACCTTGCAGCCTTTCAGTACTTACAGGGGACCTATAAGGAAGATGGGGATGGTTTGTTTTGTTTTTTTTTTGTAGCAGGGCCTGTTGCAACCTGTAAAAGAGGGGAGGTTTAGACTTACAAGTAATAATTTATTTTTTTTACACTGAGGGTGGTGAGATGCTGACACAGGTTTCCCAGAGAGATAGTCAGTGCCCCGTTCCTGGAAACATTCAAGGTGAGGTTGGACAGGACTCTGAGAACCTGCTCTCTATGGAGATGTCCCTGCTCTGCAGGGGGGTTGGACTAGATGACTTTAAAGATCCCTTCCGACCCAAACCATCCCATGATTCTTGGTGCTGGCTGCCACTTGGGGTTCCTAAATTGCTGTGTGGCTTTTTTTACGGGCACGGACATTTTTAATGTTGTACGAACTGACTTGGAACGGCCAAAGCCTTCTGAATAAAGTCGGGGGTCGCTCACGAGAGGTCAGCGCGACGCCCATAGCGCCTATGGCTGCGGGGGCGGGGGGCGGGGGAGACACACGGGACGGGACAGAACACGGGACCGGCGACATCTCCGTGCGGCCGCTGGGCGGCTGCAGAGCGCCTTTAGCGGCCCGGCCCCGCCGCGATCATTGGCTGCGGCTGCCTACGCGGTAGGGAGGGAGCGGAGCAGGCGGCCCGCGGAGGCCGCGGCGGCAGTCGGCGGCGGTGATGGCGGCGGCCGCCCCGGGCCTTGCTCCGTCCCCGGGCCTGGTTCCGTCCCCGGCCCTTTACCGCTCGGTGCATTGGTTCCGCCGCGGACTGCGTCTCCACGATAACCCGGCGCTGCAGGAAGCCCTGCGGGATGCCGCGTCCCTCCGTTGCATCTATATCCTGGACCCCTGGTTCGCCGCCTCCTCCGCCGTGGGCATCAACCGCTGGCGGTGAGTGGGCTGAGGAGACGCCGGGCCCCTCGGGTCTCCGGTGGGCCCGAGGAGGACGGAACGCGTCGGGTGTGGGCAGGAGCGGCAGGCCCGGTGGGCGGGAGGCCTCCTGCGGCGGCCGGAGCTCCTTTAGGCAGGGCCAGGCCGTAGCAGCAGCGGGATCAGCGCACGTTGCCTTGCGTGGCCCGGCCGAAATACCGCTTCCCCTGGTCCTCAGTGCAGGAAAGAGGTTGCCCCGGCCGGTTGGCCTCGCCGCGGCTTTCACAGCGATGTTGTCCGACTGTGTGGGAGGGTGCCTTCAACTTTATGTAATGTCATTAGACTTCTCCTTACGAACTGGGCGAATGTATTAGAGCAGCAACCGCTGGACGTTTAGCTTTTCCCTGTATTTCAGAGAACGAGAGGAAGGAATCATTGGAGTTGCGTGACTGCACCACGCCTTCCCTCTGCCCTTCTGCTGCCGGTGTGCGTGGGCATGTGCACACGCCTGCCTTCCGCCTATACCTCACATTGCTATGGAAGTACACTTCCATATAGTCTGCTGCTGGGAACGTAGAGGTGAAGCTGTTTGGGCTTTTCCCCATCTCTCCTAATGGAAAAATATATGGCATGAGTCATGTCTGTGCAGAGAGCAAGACCTCTTGTACCGGTAGCCAGTAACATTACATAACGCTATTGTGTCAGGTCTCAGCTGCCTCAGCATTTGGAAACCCAATACAGGTTGGGATTCTCTTCTGCATGACTCCCCTGGATAGAAGCAAAGCTGATCTCCCCCTGCTCTCCCATTACCCGGTCGCAGGGAGTGGACAGGACAAGCCACCTGGCTAAAAATCCTTTCAGTGCTCTTTGAAACGTCACGTGGCTCTGCATTAAGGAAGCTCTGGTTGAAACTATTGCCTCTGCTATGCACCTCAGCTTTGTCTTAGAGGAATGGGCTAGTGTGGGTATTTCTAAGCAGAACCCAAATCAGAGAATGGCTTAAAAATTGCAAATGTTCAGAAAGGACCACAATGTAGATGTTCAAATTAGAGAAAATTGTGGATTCTGTTAAAGCTTAATATCTTAGGAGCCTGAAGTGATCTGACCAGGCTTTCTACAGGCAACAACAGACAGAAATGCCTTTCACATGCTGCTCTTGTTGCTAACTGTCCTCATTTGTAAGAACTGAAGCAGTGTCCCTAAAAGATTAATTCCTGATCCATTTAATCCTTGTTTATTTCCACCAACATTGCAGAGGGAGGGAAGCGTAGTGGTTTTATTTATGTTGTAATCATGGAATATAGGAGTAGGCAAAGATGTTAAAAAGTAATATTTTCTTGGAGGTGTGTGCCTACTGCATATGTCAGAAATTAGCACCTCTGGCTGTTAGGCAGAAATATATTAACAAGTGGCTTCTATTTACTGGAGTTCCATTCATTCCCTTTGTAAACATTGGCTTTGTTTTGACTTTTTTTTTTTTTGCCTTTTGTGTGTGCAGTTATAGTCAGAGTTCCATGCTTCAAAAGCTAATGTTTCTGTTTTACCTAGCTCCCATAAATCTTGTTGGAAATCCTTTATTATTGAACTGCACAGCATATGAAAGCCATATAGAACTAACCCTTGTTTAATTTTTAGAACACCTTGGAACACAGACATTCCTATTTAACAGATGGAAGGTGGGCTGGGGGTAGGGGAGTGGTTTGTTTAGGTTACCTAGACCAGATTCTGGGTCTAATGTTCTGTGATACTGGGCCCTTCCTTCTGCAAACCTCGAGCTGCTTTCTCCCTTAGGCAGTGCAGAGAGAGCTTGTTCAACCTCAGAGGCTGCCATTCAGGTTGTGAGCAGTGCAGCTGAGGAGAGGGAGTTCCCACTTGGCAGGGCAGTTGCAGCTTAGCTTTCCTTAACTGTGTGTGGTCTTGAGGGAGCTGATGCAGAGATAGTCATGCAGAGTTGCAGAGCTGGTGTGTGGGAATGAGGGAGAGGTCGAGGTTGGCAGGCTCACAACAGCAGTAAGGTCCTGGCATGCCCTCATCTTTGTGCCTTCATAGTGGAAGATCAATTGCAGTTTTTTTGTGACTATTCTGAGTACAGATCATTTTTGCCTCTGGAGAGCTTGGTACTCAGTCTTGTGCCACTGAATGTATCTTTCTCTGCTGCAGCATTGCCTGTTTGTAGCCTTGCACAGTTCTTGCAGTAATTCCTTCCTTGCCTTGGAGTGTATCAACATCTTTCTGTTTCATATGCAAAATCCATTCTGCCCCAGAACCCATGAAAGAATGTACTGTAGGGAACTGGAAGGTTTATGCTTTTCTGCATGTCATAATGTGGAGAGAGCAGCTGGCAGGGGGATGCTACCAGCTCTGAGAGAGAACATGGGAGGAGGTTTGCAGGAAGGGGAAAGTCCTGGAAACCTCTTGTGTCCAGACAAACAGAACATGCATATGAATGGCTGGGAGCTGACTGGTGCTGCAGTCTTACAGCAGTTGCTAGACATGTCAGGGCTGAATATGAATTCTTGTTTTCTGTTTCTTGTCTTAACTTTCAGTTCAGTTTGGTGATGCAGGTTTGCTGAAGTTCAGTACAAACTCTCCTCATTCACCTTTTAGCTGTAACCAGTGATACTAACTGCTGCTGTCTCTTCTCTGCAGATTTCTGCTCCAGTCTCTGGAAGATCTGGACAACAGTTTAAGGAAACTCAACTCTCGCTTGTTTGTCGTGCGAGGGCAGCCAACAGATGTCTTCCCAAGACTCTTTAAAGTAAGAGAATAACTTTCTGAGCATAGTGAATGAAACTGATGTCCTGGTGCTATACTTGTTTTTAATCATTTCCTAGTAGATGGAGATCCTCTTGGCTTCACTTCAACTATAACTAATTCTTCACTGTAACAAACTCTTCTCCTTAATGAACTACTATCTATAAGGCCCAACTTGGGAGCCATATATGCTTCTGAACTGGGTAGTCTTTGCCTTTATTTCCCTAGGTCTTTGCCTTTATTTCTCTAAGTTGCATCTCACAGGGTTGCACTGTAACACGCTGACTCCTCTGTGGAAGGTTTCTTCCCCACTGGCCATTTTCTTCCTGCAGCTTTTACTTGGGAAGACTGCTACGACCCTGCACCTTTACAGTCAACTCCAAAAGCATATTGATCTGTATGTGAATTGCAAATAGAGCTTTGTGTTAAAATGTCAAAATTCAGAAGTTGTTACGCTAGCTGACCTTTTCTTCTTCTGTTCAAGGCTGCAGTTCAGCCAGCTCAGCAGAATATATCTTGGATCTAAGCTTCCTTCTGATGTACCATTTAGGATGGTGGAATATGCAGTGACCTCAGTGGTCAATGCTGGATTCATGGGATATATTTCTAAAGCATCTCCTTGGATATCAGGGTTTCTCAAGCAGTATCATTCTTCTTTGTCCTGCTCTAAGATTGCATTTCCAGTTGTCTTTGAAGCTTTTTGATGGTGCCTTTGATAGAGTGACAAAACTAAATTAAAAAACAATAGTAATAGGAGTTGGGTTTGGCATGTGGACTGCACCTTATATATGACTGACAGAACTGGTGTCCCCAAGGCCTACCATATATCAGCTTCTGAGAAGGAACTTTAATCTGTACCCTCCTGCTGCAGATGGTTCTGATGTGTGTTTTCTTAAGGAGGGCAGTACTGGGGAGGAGACTGAACTATGCAGGTCAGACAGGCCACTGATACTTCTTTTGGCTTCTGCATGACATGACAAACTATGTGCTGCTTTTAGCCTTTTCAGAGTCTGGGTTATTTTTATCTTCTGACCTGCAAATTTAAGTCATGGCTAGTAGTAGTTCATACCCTCCTTATTTTAGTTCAAGGTGTTTACAGTATAGTTAAACCTTTGTTGGAGAAAAATGATTGCTTTGATCAAAGAACAAAAAGTGGTTAGCAGAGTGTGAGGTTTGAAGAGATGGCTGTGGAATCAGCCAGACCTGTTTTTTGCTGCAGTCTGATTTCTGCTTCAGTGGGTGACTTGCTGAATCTCTTAGAAGTGCTATAGCAAAGCTGAAAAGGAAGTGTGTGTGTGTGTGTGTGTGTGTGTGTGTGTGTGTTATGCTATTAACTGGTAAATGTATGGCTGTCATGGGAATGCACTCCTCTCCAGAGCTGCTGTAGTGAACAGTAAATTAGCAGCAGCTCATGCCTTGCTGTCAGCTGTTGTAGAGAGGAGAGTTATGTCACATGTGGTAATGCAACAATTAGACCTAATATAACTTCTGCTTTTGCTGAGAGTAGCCAGACTATGTAGTTGGTTGCAGAGGGAATATTATGCATGGATACCTTGAGGAGAAGTGTAAATGTTAGCACTGGGTAAACCTTTGCAGAGGTTTTTTTTTTTTGTGTCACTTTCTCTGAACAAACAGCTGTAATTTTACCTCTTTTATCAAAAAAAAAGGAGTGTGGTGTTTGCTCACAGAATTTTCTTGCAGTCCCCTTCAGTGAAGGTTTTTTCCCTGCAGTTTTTCTTTGCTATCAGCTAGATACTAAGAGACAAGTCAGTTACAACTTCTCTTTTGTGTATCTGCAGCAATTTATTGTCATACAGTTTGCTGCTTTCTGTTTGGTTGTGCACTGCTTCCTGTGTGCTACTCCACCACACAGAATGGTGGGCTTCTCAAAGCTGTAAGAAATAACCTGAATTTGAAGGTTTGTATTCTTATCTAAAAGCTCTGGTAGCTTTAAATTATAGTTTTTTATTCCATTCCTTTATTTCAAGGCAGTAATGAATGTTTCCTCAAGACCAAAGCCATCTTTTCTGAGCCTTCCAGCTGATACTGTTTTTCTTAGAAAGAAAAGGTTAAAATAAAGCTGTTAAATCACATAGGAGCAGAGCAGCACTTGGGACACTGTATATGACCCCTGCTCTGAGTTATGGATGATGTCATGTTCTTATTTTGAAAAAGGAGTGGAGAACTGCTCTGAGATGTACATTCAGTAGCACATAACTATTTCAGTTCTCTGCCCTCCCTAATAGTAGTTTTAGGATTGAATCTGAAAGTTTAGAAAAGGGGGCTTATACATTTTTCTGCTTCTAAATTCCCTTCTCCATCTTTGGCATTATTTTTTAATGGTCTTTAGTGAACTAATTGCATCTGTTCTTTGTGCTTTGTTTCTGGTTCTGAGGTGGAAAAGACTATCCTATATATACAGACATGACTTAGTCTCTCTTGGAAAATGTGGTTCATACCTTAGTTGTGTGAGGGGGATTTTAAGTGTCTCTATAAGATTTCTGTCTGTGTTTGACTAAAGTGTTTGCTAAACAAATCCGTGGGCTGCTGCTCTGCTTGATGGATAGCTCGGGAGGGTCGCTGTGGAAACCATTAAACCTTTTCTGAGGAAAAGTAGGCCATAGTCTGAGAGCAAACAATGCTGTGGAACAGCCTGGAAGAGGCTGAAAGCTATTTCATGCAGCCTATTGCATGTAATCTGGGAGAGATCTATTAAAGGTGTGAAGATACAGGATGGTGCATGGCTCGAGTAGGGTAAAATAACTTCCCCAAGGCAGGACTTTAAATCTGAATTGTAGCATCATACTCTACTGTGCTGACCAGAAAGGTTCATTCAGTTGTCATCCTTTGTCCTGCATTTCCCATTACCCTGTTTTTTCCTGTTTGGGTTGGACCTTAGTCCTCTATTATGTGATGGCTTTAAGGAAACATTGGAACAAACCTCAGAGTGTATTGGTTTTACATAATGATAGTCTCAAAAGAAAAAAAAGGAGTTTGATCAGAACTCGTATTGAAAGAGTTCTTTGCAATTCTTTCTCTACGAATGCTGGGACCAGATGATAGGATTTTTTTGACAGCATATACAACAAAACAAGGTGTTGCTAGGCTTGGGGACTGAGCTGTTAACCTAACTCAAACCTCCTCTCAAGTGCTTTTGCATGCCTTTAAACCTGACATTTAAGAGTTTGCATAACAGATGCAGTGTTTGCTAGAGATGATAAAATAGTTGCTTCTTTGGTTATCTCCACTCCATACCCCAGAGGGTTCCGCGCAAGAACTCTCTCTAAGCTTCCAGGACTTAACACTGTCCAGGAATTCTGAAATGCTTGTTCATAATTGTGCTGGTTAGAAAGAGTCTTCTGTTTGACAGCTGTATACGTTGTGTTTCTTGCAGGAATGGAGTGTCACTCGTCTCACCTTTGAATACGACTCGGAGCCATTCGGTAAGGAGAGAGATGCAGCTATCGTCAAACTGGCCAAGGAGGCTGGCGTGGAAGTGGTGATAGAGAACTCCCACACCCTCTATGACCTGGACAGGTATGGGGAGAGCAAGGGCAGAGGTGCTTCCCGGGCTAGCCTGGGATTGTCTTGTCTGGGAAGGCTTCGGGATCACCCACGACGTCAATTGCTCTGTCATCCTGGGTGAGCCTAGACGATGTCAAGAGGATTACTCTGCATGCTCACACTTTTGATTAGAGCACGTCAAAGTGCTGACGGTGACGTGAATGTACAGAAAGGTGTTGCCTCAAGCTTATTAAACTCTCTAGTTGATAGTCATTTAAGTTGCTCAGCTGTGTTCTATTGATCGCTCTCCTTGAGTGTGTCCTCACTGTGGACTGCTTTGCTTTTTTTTTTTCATTGTAATACAGTTGAGCTGTTGTCTCAGGCAGGTTATGAAGGCAGGGTTTTTAACTGATGGATATGCCAGGACAGCTGGAAGAAGTAGAACAAGGTAGATTGCAGCAAACTTAACTTCTTCTAAAACCTGAATGCCTTGTCTTTGTTGTCTGTTTGCTATGGGTGATTCTTGCATTTATATTGAGATTCATGTATTTATTGATATCTATATATAATATATTTATATGTGATCTCCTTAAACAGTGGAGAGTCTTTCAGATAAGACTCTTAAGGTATGCTTGCCATGTTTCAATACTGTTCTTACAGGTTGGTTTTTTTTTTTTAATCTTTTTTTTTGGTGTCGTCATATTTTTGTTGACTTGTACCAGTAATGCTGAACCTAGATTTCCTTCTAGAAATCTTCAGCACCCATAATTTCCTATAGAAGGAGCTTTGCAGTTAGCAAAGCCCACTGTGTGGGCAGTTCTTCTTGAACCTGTTTCGTGGGCAGGTGCAGCTTTCTAGTTTTTGCATTGGAATAAACTGAATGCTTTTACTACATCCTTACCCCTTCAGTGCCAATGCCCCTCACATGCTTCCTTTTTCTTTTCCAAGGTGGAGAATCCTTCTATTTTGCTTAAGTTTTCAGGGGGAATCTGTTCCATATCTTCTAAGTTATGTCACTTTTCTTTATACTTTTGTGTATTTCTAGAGGTGGAGAATGGTGATGAAAAATGTAGCTAGTGTTTAAAATGTAGGAGTGACATGGATTTTTATAGAGCTGTAATGTTTCCAGTCTTCTAATAGTCATTAACATTCTTTCTGCTTTTTCTGATGCTGCTAAAAACCAAACTGGTCTCTTGGGGCTTCCTTCAAAAATTTTCATTGCTATTTGAAAGGCTGCTACTATATAACTTAAGTTTATGCTTGCATAGATTCATAGATTCATAGATATTAGGGGTTGGAAGGGACCTAGAAGATCCACATCTAGTCCAACCCCCCTGCCCAAGCAGGATCACCTAGACCATATCACCATAGCCATCCATATGGAGAAGCAACATGACAAAAACTGCCTTAAACTGCATTTGATCTGGTGGTCATGTGGTATATAAGGAAAATTTGTAAGTTGCATTTAATCACCACCTCTGTGGTGTGTGGGGATATGGGGACATTTTATGAAAGTGTTGAGCAGCACAAGCCCTAGCTAAGCTCTGTGTAGAATTTCTCCTGCTGTTGGAAAAATAGATTCCCACTCAATCCTGTATCTCAAAGAATGTTCTGTCTACAGGGACCTTTTCCTTTATCCCCATTTATTAATAGATTCATTGATATTAGGGGTTGGAAGGGACCTAGAAGATCATCTAGTCCAACCCCCCTGCCCGAGCAGGATCACCTAGACCAAGTCACCCAGGACATTTATCATGGTTCCTTTAAAAAACTGCAGTGAGGGATCTAGTCAGATGGCTTCTGAAAATCCAGGTAGAGTTTATCAACTGAATCTCCCTTGCTCCAGGCTGAAATGTCACTAATAGATTTTCAGTCACAACTTCCCTTCACCAAGGCCAAATTAACCCTCCAGCATATTGCATGTACCCATGCATTCACTGATTTCATTACTGTTTTCTACCCATCTGCCTAATGCACATACCAGACTCTCTATTCTATCATCCCTCTGATGCCCCTGAAAAGCTTTTTAAATCTGGATCTGTATTTGCATTTATATTCTTTCCTCCTGATATTCAGACAGCTTTAAGGCAAGTGTTATATGTAGCAACTATTAGTTTGGGTATTTCTTGATCTCCTTTAGAACTTCTGGGTAAGTGCTTGAAGGTCCTGGTCATTTGTTACTGTTGAAACATAGCTTTGTCCTGTGGCATTTCTTCCTGACTTCCCAATCTGTGACATCTCCTGTCAGAGAGCATCTCTTAAAAAGATTCAGAGTTGTAATCTCCCTCAATACCTCCATAGCAAATGCATGTGCAAGAATAACTGCATCTATTTTTTGATGTAGTTTTTTGTTTTGGTTTGGGTTTTTTTTAAAAATCACTTTATCACCTCTTGGCCCTATAAATATCCTGGAATGTCTGTAAATGGATTGATTTCTTATTTATTTACTACTTTTGCTTTTTCTAAAAGGTTTTCCAAAGTTTTTTTTTGGGTTGGGAGGTGGAGGTGTTTTTGTCATTTTTAATTAAGCTGACTAAAGTTTGGGGGGGAGGTCCAGTCTTTATTTGCCCTTCATTTTTGTGAAGGATTTTGCCCTTTATTATCTTTGCTGATGCTATTCTTTAATTATTTTGACTCCTGTGATATTTCCAAAATCTGTCTTGATCATTTGTGTGTAATTGTTGATTTCTTTTTTTTTCCCCAACATAATCTCCACATCATATTTGTGTTGCCTGTCCATGTTTTGCATCTCAGCTTATTCTTTTTGCTTAGGATGCTTCCTTATTTTGATGCATTTATTTTCTTGAAATAATAGCCATTATGGTATTGTTGCTCCTGGAAGAATGTTAAATTGATGCATGCCAAAGTCATGGCTAGAGCAGGCAATTGATAACTGACATTTTCAAGTACACATTAGTGCAGCCTAAAACCAAATCATGAATCACCTTTCCTTCCAGGCTCTTGATTGGTTGTTCCAGTCATTTATGGCAACTAGAAAGTGGATTTTTGGCAGGCAGTGGGATGTTGCAGCTACTCAGTCTGTGTGGAGGTAGATGAAGCCTCCAGTTACTCTGACATTTCCTGGTTCTTGGCATCTCTGAGATTTCTCAGCAGGTGGTAGTACCATTCTAATACTGTATTTCTCCTGGAAGCCCCTCTCAGAGTGTATGGCCTTCTAGTTGTGTTACAGTCTTCTAACTCAATGGTATATGTTGTCCCTCTGCTTACTCCACTGCTTTTCCTGCATAATTAGTAACCCAGGGGTAAGTGTTCTACTTTTCATCTTTCTTTAATGAAGTTTCTGACAGAATTGTCAGGCTTGGTTCTAAATGATTTACTCATCTTTCACTTATTGTAGTAGTCCTTCTCTTGTCCCCTACACTGTATTCCCAGTACCACCTCTACCAGCTCCAGTTAAAGGTTTACAAGCCTGTTCAGCTAACTTGTGAATTTGACCCATTTTACCCAGTAGGAACATTACAATATGCTCCTTGTTTGCATTACCAGCTTAGCTATGTGATTATCAGAGCCTCTTTTGACTCTTCTCTGCCAGAACCAGGAGAGGGCTACAGAAAATCAGCCACTGATGAAAAATACTTGGAAGAAAATCTAGGAGTTCCCAGTCAATATTATGGATGTTCAGTTTATAGAAAAAATAATCTGGATATCAGTTTAGCCTGCTCAAAGACTTTAGTTGACAATTATTCTGTCTGACAACTTCCAGTTGACAAGTTGTTCTGTCTCTTCTCTGGATCTGCATGTTTTCTCCTCCTTAGAATCTAAATCCTCTGCAGTCTGCTTGCTAATGGTCAGCTTTGTGGTTTCCATAATCACAAGCAGGCCTGCATTATTTGGGGGGAGTGGTTTAGGCCAGAGAAGAACACTGTGAGCTTCTAGGTTTGTAGGATGCATCAGGTGCAGCTTTTCCTCAAATATTCAATCCTAAGGCTGAAATGATCCTTAAATGTGTTTTAGTAGGAGGGTGTACTAACTTAAAGGAACCAACCACTGGGCAAGTGTGTGTGCCTTGGTGGTTCTGCAGTTCCTAATTCTACTATGCCAAAGCAGTTGCATATTATTTCCATTGAAGAAAGTTTTAACTGCAGCTTCTGCCTGCCAGATCCTGTTATACTTGTCTGTCTTGTGTGGTGCTCTGGTGTCAGGTGTCTCCCTTTGCTGACAGGTAGCCTGTCATCAAAGCCACTTCATCTTGCATCTACTCACGTGTGTGATTCTGCAGAAGCCAAATCATTCGTCCTGTGTCTGTTATGTGGAATATCTGTTGGTTATCTCACCACCCCCTCTTTGAATCTGTAGAAATACCCCTTGTCTTAAGGACACATGAGCCCTACATGAGCTCTCTGGAGTGAGGATTTAGATCAGAACAATTGCATAAGCTGGTGAGGCTAACTGGTCTGCATGAATTGGTAGTGGGGTGCAGTGCTGAGCAGCCTGCTTGCCAAGTGCTGGCAACCAGCTCTTTCTTGCACAAGGAAGTCCCTTGCCAGAACTGGGTCTTTTCATTGCAAGCGAGCTGAACTGTCAGGTATTTGAGGTAAGAAGCTTTCTGTAGCCTGGTAGCCATCCTGCTGGGGCACTGCTGCAGAGGTGTGAGTCAGAAGCTGACACCTGTCAGGGTGTGCATTTGAAGTCTTGCAGACACTCTGCTTGTCACAGGTGACTAACCATATATAACCTTATAATCATAGCAGCACCAAAAAGAACTATGCTTTGCCACCTTTCTAGAGGTAAAGTGTTGCAGTCCAAAAGACACTTAAAACTTCTGGCACCAAGGTACTGCTGTCAGATGGTGCTGGGCAGTAAGTTGCTAGTCTGGTAGCACAGCCTTTTTTGTGTGCTCAGTAACACCAGAAAGGTGAGATTTTGTGTGATGGATTCTGCTCCTTCCTATTCCACTTTGAGAAAACTGGAAGAGTAAGTGCCACATGTATTCTGTGGATTGTGCTGAAGGAGATGGATGAAATGGGAGTATTAAATACTGGGGAGGGACCTCCCTTTTTCAATCATAGATGAAGTCCTGAGAGATAGTACTGCCTGGGTTAGAAGAAGGAAGAAGAGGACACCTACTTGGGAGGTTTCCTGTACAAATCTTTGTACAGAAGGCTGAACACTACAATGCCCAGTGTCTGCCACACAATATCCAATATAGCACTAAATATAGTACTATACTCAACTTTTGATGATGCTTTTCGTGGAAGTATTGTGAAAGGTTGAAAAGTGGTTCCATAATGACAGTATGGGGTGCTGTGAAATGTTCAGCTTGTCCTAGTCCTATCTCCTAAAGCCTTATGTCCCAGATCCAACTGCCTGTTTAGAAATTTAGGGGCTATACTAGGTAATTTCACATGAATTCCTGTTCTTGAGGGTGTCAAATACAAATGCTGGCATCCAAGTAGCTGTCTGTTCACAGCGGTTTTAGCTGTGGATTTGGGATGTGCTATAATGGTGTGGATGTCAGGCTGAGCTGCAGCCTCAGCAGATCTGTGGCAGAGGACTGAAAAACGAGGCAGTGTTAAAGGATTGACTTCCCCGCCCCCAGCCCAAGCACCTCGGGGCAAACACGATGCAGCTCTGTCACGTTTTCTCTTCCAGTCTCTGGAAACAAGTGAGAGTCTGTAGACTGCTGTAACTGGAAACACCTTAGTTCTGTTCGCATGGCAGTGCTGGTTTTCTTGAGATCTCCAGTCTGTCTTGTTTGAGGTCCCCGGTGCCCCCAGTGCCGCAGAGGAGCTTGCGGTGGGTAGTACCGATGAGAGTTGGGGATCTCTTGCCATCTCGGGGGTGGTACACAGGCATAGCTGGCCGAGAAGTTCCTCCGTGAAAGCAGCGGAGATGCTCTCTGGTGGGAAGATGTGGGACAGAAGGCTCCCGCCGGGGCACTTTGAGGGAGTGCTGTGCCCGCACCGCTTACAGCCTCGCTCTGTCCAGAAAAACGGGAGGAAGGTGCGAGAGGCTTCCCTCTAACCTTGGCGGCCGCGGTTGTAAAGCTCCGCTTCCCGCGGCAGGCAGCGTGCAGGAGGCCGGGGCTGCCGGTGCGCGGCGGGCTGAGATGGCGGCGCTGCCCGCGCTGCTGCCCGCGCTGCTGCCCGCCCTGCTGCCCGCCCTGCTGCCCGCGCTGCTGCCCGCCGTGCTGCCCGCTGTGCTGCCGGGGAAGCTGGGTCAGCGCGCAGCACACGTGAGGCAGAGCTGCGCGCCGGGGCAGGCCAGGGCAGGCCCGGGGCCGGCATGTCTCTCCTCCTCGCTACACGTGCGGCCCCGGGAGGTGGAGGGAAGGCACATGGCGTCTGCAGAAACACTCGGCTCTAAGCCCGGCCCCTTGCATAAGCTGTTGACAGTAATGGGTGGGGAAAGCTGCTCTGCTGCAGCTCCTCTGTGAGCTGTGGGCTTGGCTGCTTTAACTTTATGTAATGTCGTCGGTCCCTGTGCTGTCTACTTTGCTGTTAACTCCTTGCATTCCCTGCAAGCATCTTTCACCCTGGGGAAGCTTATTTTACCCGGGGGGCTTCTCGAAGCTCTCTGTCCCTGGAAAAATAAGACTGAGAGACCCTAGCTGGCCATGGATGCTTATTGGAGTAATGGGGAACCATTCTGCTTTTTCTGTAGCTTGACCTGACAGAGGTGAATAGTGTGAGACAGGTCTGCTTGTGACCTGCTGCATGGGGGAAGATGGTAATCTAATCCCCTAATCACAAGGAGAGTGAGGAATGAGGAAAGATGGGATTTGTCTCATTTTGTCTCATCTAAGATGGGTTGGAAGAGGGGTCACTAGCAGGCTGGGACTTCTTGCACCAGATGGGAAGTAAGGTCAGAATCAGGTTAGGATGTCTCAAGGTGTCAGGGGAGCAGGGATATGTCAGGGTGGCAGGTCTGGGATTTGCCATCTTGAGGAGGCAGGAAGTAGATCAGTTTGAGATTTCATACAGGGCTCTGATGAGGAGCTCTGGAGGACAGATAGGATGCTAAACCTAATTCAGCTTGAGCTGTTTGTTGTTTTTCCCATGGAGATTAATTAATATAAGGGGATGTGTTTCCTGGTGTGTTTTGGGGTTTGTTTGTTTGTTTTAATATACCTTTGAGGGATGCATCAAGTGAAAACTAGTTCTGTAACTTCTGTATCCAAAGTGAGATAGCAGGATGCAGTTTGGCTGTCATTTTCTTGTGTCTTCTGTAGTAGCGAGGCTTTGTTGTTTCACCTTGCTTATTTTGTCTCTAGAATAATAGAGCTGAATGGCCACAAGCCCCCCCTCACCTACAAGCGCTTCCAGGCCATCATTAGCCGCATGGAGCTCCCGAAGAAGCCAGTGAGCACCGTAATACGCCAGCAGATGGAGACGTGTAAAGTGGACATCCAGGAGAACCACGACGACGTGTATGGGGTCCCATCTCTGGAAGAGCTGGGTATGTGTCGAGAGTGAAGGCAAGCTGAAATGGGCTATAGTGAGACCCTTTTGTTGGCTTGGACAGCACCAGTGCTCTTATCTGAGCTGGGCTACCTCTGTAGCCATAGGAGGATGTTTTCAGCGAGTGCTTTGTGAAGCAGGCTGCTGTGCAGTGAGCTGCTGTCGGTGCGCAGCGTCGCCTGCAGCATTGCTCTGGAACTCGCTGCATCTCACCTTGTGTTCTCTGCTGTACTGAGCATGTAACCACTGTATTGGTGTCTCATGTCCTTGCTAGCTGCTTTCCTCCTACTGCCATCTCAAACAAATTGTGTAACAGACCCAAAGAAGTAAACTAACCATGTACCAGGCTTAGATCGCTTCATTCAGGTAATTGCCAAGCAGCACCAGTTTGGAAACTTAGCAAAACAAAAGATGTAACAAAAACTTCTTTCATTCAGTCTACTATGCCTTTTGGTCCTTGATATTTTTCTTGAAGGAGGAGGATGAATAAAGAGCTGAGGCATGAGGCATGCAAGGCCTACACAGGGAACAGAATCTAAATGCAAAGGAAGAAAGTATCAGTGCAGAATATTGGTTTTTTGTGACTGGAGGCTCCATACAGACTTTATAGGTGTATCATTTGGTACCTCGAGTCATGGTTTCAGCAGTGGTGTAAAAGCAAGGGGTTTCACAATAGGACTATCCTAAGGGTTGCAGTGCTGGGTAGATCTCCTTCCTTTAATGTCTGGCCTGATGCCACACCACCTGTGACTTTACACTGGTCTGCTTGCTGCCAGGGGAGACTCCTCTGCTAGCCCAGAGCTGTGCAGGGAAGATGTATTACTGCTTCCCTGCTTACATCAGTTCTTCAGCATTATTCCAGTGCCTTGCCCATTGCCAGCTTTCAGCAGAATAGGAGCCTCACCAGGAGCAGCCAGTCTATCTAGTGAGCTGCTGGTGTCCATGGCAAGATGTTCTGCAAGGCAGAGCTGTGAAGCATGTGTTCCTTTACCAGCTGCTCTGGTCTTTGCAGCAGACCCCTGTAGGTAGTTCTGACACAGAGTGTGCCATGGCATGTGAGTGATGGGGAATGTCCATCAGAAGGTTGCCTGAAGCTTTGTAGGAGAGGCTTTCTCCATGTTCCACATGATTTGCCTGCTGCAGAAGGACTAGAGCAGCAAGTAAGCCATTTTAGGCAGCTGCAGTATGTTGTATGTTGATGATGCTCAATCCCATCTGTACTCTTTGTCTAGATGTGGTTTAAAATCTTACAAAATTCTTTCCCTCAGGCTTTCCTACAGATGGTCTTGCCCCTGCAGTTTGGCAAGGAGGGGAAACAGAAGCCTTGGCACGGCTAGATAAGCACTTGGAAAGAAAGGTAACCCTTGCAATTTAAATGGCAATTCCTGCAGGCTGTGGCTCCAAAAAAAAAAAAAAAAAAAGAGCACTGGCCATTTCTTTGTTTCTTTGCTCTTCTGGCAATGGTCGAAGCATTAACCATTGTTGCTATCCATTCTTTATGGCTTGGTGCAGTTGCAGAGAACAAAGCATCAATTCTTGTGCTGGAAATAAAATGCCAGTGTAATCCTCCACAAAAGGCTTTGGATTTCCCCTTTTTTTTCTTGTTTGTGTGAAATGACATAGACATACCTGGAAATAACACTATCATTGTTGGAGTACTCCTGTGATATTGGTTTTTGTGTGGAGCCAGGAGCTCCTGGGCTTCCTCAGGCTGTAAAAAGTAGAGCTATATGTTAACTATGCTGCTATATGAAGCCTATAGGATTCTTTTACTTATTTTTACCCCTTGGTTTCCTTTAGAGGAGTGCAAATTTGGAGTCTCTCCTGTAAGCTGCTCAATCCCTGCTTCACATTGCACTCTGTCTTGTTTTTTCTTTAGCTGAGGTATTGGTGTGAATACACACTCAAAAAAAGAATGTACATAACCCCGTTGATGTGCTGTCTCCCTGTCTGCCATTCCTTGAGCCCCTTGCTGAAACACCTGTGGTTTTTCTCTTGGGCATACGTTGTTCTTTATAGTGCACATGGAAAACAAAATCAAAGTAAGGAATGGTGACCCAGCTGGAGAGGCATGACTCAATTTTGAACAGTTTGTATTTTTTTAATGCTGGGTGGCTTGGTGCAGTTGTAAAGAACAAAGCATCAGTTCTTGTGCTGAAGGGGGGAATAAGCTGTCAGTGTAATCCTCCACAAAAAAAAAATAATTCTGGATTTCCCCATTTTTTTCTTGTTCAATGTGTGAAATTGCCTAGACGTATCTGGACATAAACAATGGCATTAGCATCTGTCTGTAGGAGCACTCAGGGTTGTTGGCTCCTGTGTGAAAACAAAATTAGTCCTCTTCTTGGACCAAATGATTTATATCCTGGAGCAAAGATTTTGCATTTCATGCTTTGAGTGTGGGAGTTGAGATTGTCTACTCGGGGTCTCTCCCAACAATGGTTGGAATTAAACAGAAGAGACTGTGCTGTCAGACTTGCGTGGCCTCACCACCTGCACAGAGATATGCCCTGAGTAATGTCCCACAAATTTGGGGATTTTTTTGGCTCATTTCTCCTGAATGTGTCTAGGCATGGGTTGCCAATTACGAAAGACCAAGGATGAATGCCAACTCCTTGCTGGCCAGCCCTACAGGACTCAGTCCCTACCTGCGCTTTGGCTGCTTGTCCTGCCGCTTGTTTTACTATCGTCTGTGGGAGCTGTATAAGAAGGTAAGACAGAAAGCTCATCTGGAGAGCAGGCTGCTTTTGAACATACAGAGCATGGTGATGGTTGCCAGGCAGTGTGTCCCATAAGCTACAGAAGTTTCTGTTGCCTCCCTTGGGTTTGACTGTTAGGCTGAGCTTATTGCTACTACAGAGGGTGTGGAAAAGTGGTTGTTCTGTGTATAGTGGAGCAGACCTTAATTCTGCTGATGCCCTGTTTATCAGCCTGGACTCAGGTGCTACATGCTGTGTAGAACTCTTTGCTGTCAGTATGGGGTCATTCGAGTCTTATCAGTGTATTGGTAGATCTAAAAGCAATGCTCTGACTTCACCACCTGGGGATTTTAGTAATGGATGATCGGGATTTGAGCTGCTTTTACAGCAGCTGTCAGTAACTGACTTGGGAAATGCATGGGTGGCCTAGAGCTCAGCCTAGTGAAGCCAGCCTTCTGCTCCTCAGTACCAGTGTTCCTCCTCCCCAGGTGAAGCGGAACAGCACACCTCCCCTCTCTCTCTACGGACAGCTGCTCTGGAGGGAGTTTTTCTACACAGCAGCCACAAATAACCCGAAGTTCGATCGGATGGAAGGGAACCCCATTTGCATCCAGATACCCTGGGATAGGAACCCCGAAGCCTTGGCAAAGTGGGCAGAGGGCAAGACAGGCTTCCCGTGGATCGATGCCATCATGACCCAACTGAGACAGGAAGGGTGGATCCACCATCTGGCCAGGCATGCAGTGGCCTGCTTCCTGACCAGGGGTGACCTCTGGATCAGCTGGGAGTCAGGAGTCAGGGTGAGTCTGGCATTTCCAGAGGCTTGCAGGAGGCCATAAGAAAAGCAAAGTCTCCCTGGCACTCGCTGCAAGGATGGGCACACAGGTATGGCACTTGCTTCACATGTAAAAATTATGTGGAAGAGAGGATTTGGTAGTGGGCTCTTGACGTGCCACAGCCTGACTTCTACTGCGAGGCTCTGACAATATTAAGAGTCTCCAGTGACCATAACTAAATATAAGTGGCGCCCACTGGTAAATATGGACTGGGGTTTTGGGTTTTTGTTTTTTGGGGTTTTTTTGTGTTTTGTTTTTTTTTTATTTAATTTTAAACTTCTCTCAGTCCATCTGTTTTCTTTGCAAGTTCAATGTTTATAACTGGACCTTTTTCCTCACTGTGTAATCCGTCACCATGCTGGTAAGGGAACGCTCCATGACTGTGAAATCTGAGTCTAGAGTCTCTCAAGGAAAGAGGTAAAAGACCCTCCTCTTGGGCCATCTGAAGGGACAGAAAGCTTGAGCCTATCCAGTGTACATACTTCCCTATGCAAAGAGCAGAGGTGGGGGCATCTTCACAAAACTGACAAAGCAGAGCAGAGCCAAAAGTGTGTCATAGGGTAGATGCTAAAGCACAGCATCTGTGCATGGATGTGAGTGGGTTACTGGTGAAACCCATCCTCCTCTCAGTGGCAGTGATCTCTGGGAACTTCAGAGGGGTTCTGGTGGAACCTGTCCTCCTCTCAGTGGCAGTGTGCTCTGGGACCTTCAGAGGGGTTCTTTCTTCTTGCTTTGGTGTGTGCTCTTCTGTGCAGTATCTTCCTGCTTCCCAAGGTTGGTCCTTTGTAACTCCTCCCAGGTTAGGATCAAAACCCAAGTCTTGCTGCAACACGAGGCAGTGGTTTAGTGTGTAGCTGCATGAGAGACAAGCCAGCACTTTGAGAATGAGTAGACAGTGCCTCTCTATGTGAAAGTATCAGGAAACAAGATGATCAAACAATTGGCTTCAGCCTGCAGATCACTACTTTGTTGCTACTCTGATACCTTGTAGCTCTTCTCACAGCTCAGAACCTGCTATTTGAAATAGTATCTTGGGTCCTCCTGCCCCAAGGTCCTGCCTGGGGAAGCTCTCACTGCCCTTTCCTCCAATTGCTGCAGGTATTTGATGAATTGTTGCTGGATGCAGATTTCAGTGTAAACGCAGGCAGCTGGATGTGGCTTTCGTGCAGTGCCTTCTTCCAGCAGTTCTTCCACTGTTACTGCCCCGTGGGCTTCGGACGTCGCACAGACCCCAGTGGGGACTACGTTAAGTAAGTGATGTGACTGGAGCTTCTTCCTTGCTTGGTCTGTGAGCCTAAGTCAGTCAGTAGCTGTCAGCACTTCTTGTGTGTTGTCAGTGCTTTGCTGCATTTGTGTTTGTGCATCTTTTTACTTGTGTTGCAGGAGGTATCTGCCCAAACTAAAGGGTTTCCCTTCACGATATATCTATGAACCGTGGAATGCCCCTGAGTCTGTGCAGAAGGCAGCCAAGTGCATCATTGGGGTGGACTACCCCAAACCCATGGTGAACCACGCGGAGACCAGCCGCCTGAACATCGAACGCATGAAGCAGATCTACCAGCAGCTGTCACGCTACAGGGGACTCTGTAAGTACCAGCAATTGCAAAAGATTGTGTCTTTAACAGGAGATAGAGTGGCAGGAGGAGGGGAACTCATTTAAAATGGGTATCGCTTGTCTCTCTGGCCAATACTTGCAAGAGGAAGCAGTCCCTGCCAAAGCTGCCCAGTTGGTTTCCAGGAAAAGCTCCATTGAGCTCTTGGACAACTAAGAGTGGAGTTAGAATCATTTTGAAAGCATCACTGTTTTTCCCTTTGGAAAAAATATAGTCAGTGTCCTAAGTATGCTGCTGGATCGTGGTGTTTGTCAGTGGTCAGCACTGGGTAAGCACACCTCAGCTCACTCTGCTGGTTTGCGATCACTAAGGTGTTTCCACATGACAGGCTTCTCCTGCCCCAGGTGGTTTTTATTTCTTAACTATGAGACTCTTACCTTTCTCTAGGTCTGCTGGCATCAGTACCTTCATGTGTGGAAGATCTCAGTGGCCCAGTCACAGACTCGGTGTCAGGACAGGGCTGCAGCACCAGTACAGGTGAGTTTGAGCTACCTGTGTGCTTCTGAAATAGTTTCATGTCAACTTAAAGGCAGGAGAGAAAGATCCTTTCTTTAATAAGAAGAGTGTGTGTACCTAGAAAAACATAGATAACATTCAGCTTCCTTTAGATTTCTTCAGAAGTCCCCAGGGTGCCTTCATTCCTAAAAGTGAAGAATAGAGTTCATTAATCTTTTATTGCCTGTATGGGATCATATGCAGCCACTTAAGAGAGAAGTGCAGATCAGTGTAGGGCTAATCAGGTATAATTAACCTGTCCTCCATCAGAGGCTACTTCTGTGTTTGTTCTAGGAGACTTAATTATTCTGCTTTTTCAGAAGTTTTTAAGGAGGCTGTGGCAACATCTCCTTGTGCCTGTGTGCTGCATATCCTGCTTTCTCTCAGCTGTGCAGGAGGTTAGGCTGGAGTGTCCTTACGAGTTCTGAAGGCAAAGGCAACGTTGTGGTGACTCTTCTTCCTCTACAGTGATGAGGCTGTCGCAAGCAGACCAGGCTTCTCCAAAGCGCAAGCACGAGGGAGCAGAAGAGCTGTGCACTGAAGAGCTGTACAAACGAGCCAAAGTGACAGGTCTCCCTGCTGCAGAGATCCCTGGCAAGAATTTATGATTGTGAGTAGTTCCTGGAGTGATCTGGCCTAAATGACCTTGTTCTGGCAGCTAGCAAGGTTCTGTTGTACTCGCTCCCTGGATTTTAATGAACAAAATGGACTTCCTTCTGGAGTGAGATGTCTCCTAACTGTAATTCCTTAGCCCCGTAGTTTGGCAGTGGTCTGCCCTCTAGTTGTTTTGCTTTTGCTTGGCAGTTTGTGAACTCCGTTGTCCAGCAGAGAGCAGTAACCCTGTTGCTGGAGCAACCACAGTGATGAGTTTGCTCCAGTGAGGCTGCAGCTTCTTCCACAGAGTGGGTTTGCAGCAGGATTTGCAGATGTGCTGAGGGGATGGGCTGCTGAACAGGAGAAAGCAGGTCCACTCATCTGCCTGAAATCTCCAGATACCAGGAGGGAAGAAGTTGGTAGCGTGTTCTTTTCAGTATGAGGGGGAGGTCAGAATTCTCTCTTTTTGATTTCTCCTACAGCCAGTGTCAAGCACCTTACAAGTGAAGAGTGAGAGTGCTGAAGAGGTGACCAGAGGAGGAGGGACTGCTGCCACGAAGGGACCGGAATTTGTGATCCGCAACAGAAAATCTGGGGTCTCATACAAATGTGTAATTCCAAAAGATGCCACAACGGGGCGCTGCGTAACGCGTGCCTGGGAATATTTGGCTTTCTGGTCTCCAAAGAGCCAAGTCTGCCTCTTCTCAGTCATGCTCAAAATCTGCCCACATTTAAGGGGGCAGGAGCCTTCTGTTCACTCCCAGGTGTATCTTTCTTCTCTGACAATGGCTCAGTGCACATCTCTTGATGCATTGATGTAGGGAGCAGCATCTGCATGTCTCACAAGCAGTGAACATCCTTTCTCATCATGAGTACTAGGCAGTGAGTTGTGCTGATTACTTCACATTACGGTAAGGGTTGAGAAAGCAGCTCAAAAAAAAGTACCCATCCTAGGTAAATCAAGGTGGAATAGAAACAAAATGAAGGAAAACTGTAGGACAAGAACAAAGGGATACAAGCTGTACCCTTGGTTCTGTACCCTGCAGAAGAACCTCCCTGCTGTGACAGTGAGCCACACTGCCAATGCCTGGAATGGGCAGCTTAGAGCAGTTTGACATCTGGGGGTAAGACTCTGAGAGAAGGAGAAATTCTTCAGAGAATAAGATCATGCCTTGATATGAGTAAAGCAGTGTCCCAGAAGCTTGCTGGTCCAAATACTAAGGGAGCTACACCTGGGCTCTGCACTCTGCAGCATTTCCCTCCCTGAAAGAGAGTGCTCTCAAATTGAGCGACTGGTGTGCGGTGTGTAGCCTGAGGAGTGTCTCACACTGCTAGGAGATATATTGCACATCAGCTCCTTCAAGTGAGTCTTCCTCAGGCTCGGTCCATTGTTTGTTCTGCGTGGATATTCCCTCCTGCCTGTGTCAGCACCTCTGTTTCCAATGTACATGCAGTGTTCTCCCACACCTCCCACTCCACATGCTGGTCCCTCTGGCCATTTGCATTCATAACTGGTGCTTTCTGGTCTAGCAGGACAATCCCGTAGCTTTCCTGGCCCTTAACCACACGCTTCTTGGCCCGGTCCTGTTACATGTCATTTCAGCATGGTGCTGGCAGTGCCTCTACTTGCCTTCCCACCTGAGAGGCCAAGAGGGCAGCACTTCAGAGGAGCCTCTCTTCTGGCCATTTTCAGGGGGGATTAGATGGAGTACCTAAGCCTGTGCAATGGGCTGCACTTGGCATCATTTTCATTTGCCATCCCAAACCTTTCTTGCCCCCCTGGTGCAGATAGCGTGGGACTATATGTGATCTTATGTAGCTGGCAGCTTGGGGAAGCACAGGAGTTGTCTCCCACTCTGACTGGGGTAATTGGATTTGGTTTTGGAGCTCATGTTTGAACCCAGAGCAATGGGGCTACAAATAGAATCTGACTCAAATGTTTTTTGAAAACCCGAAGTAGTTGAATTGGGTCTGTGAGTTAATTTTCTTTAATAGCTGAATAACCTTTCCTTCCCACTCACCTCCCAGGGGCATTGACCCTAGATTCCTTTTCCCAAGAGATGCATTGTGCAGACCGACCAAGGAAACAAGAGTTGCTTTTCCTGCCCTTTCCTCTAAACTGCTGTTTGTAGAGTCTGTCTGGTGGATAACCCAGTACAATCGACAGGTTTTGTCTCCTTCAATCCTACTGTCTTGAGGGTAGAAAACATAAAGAAAGACACACCCCCCACATCTTCTGCTGCAGAGAGAAGAAATGGGAAAGACGTGCACTTTGTACACTTAGATTACAGAAATTGTGACCAGTCATTTGGAGAGTTGCATGCTTAGGCAATGGTCTGTAAATATGACTTTTTTTTATATATATATAAATGTCTTTAACCCTCTCTTTGCTCTCATCCAAATTATTTTGTTTGCTGTCATTTTGGGGACTGGAGCTCTGAGATTAAGGAGCCAAAGAGAGGGGAGGTAAATTCTCCTCAGTGGTTTTTAAGAAGGTTTTGTGGGTGAGGAGGAAATCACATTTTCAAGGTTTTTGTCAGTGCCTGTGATGTCCATGGTGGCACCTGGAAGAGCTGCAGTTAGAGTAGTAGAACATGGAAAAAAACAAGGCCAGCTGAAGGTAAGAGGAAATCTTCCAGCAAACCTGTTACATAGGCTGGGATTCATCCTCCCTGGTATCCATTACCAGATGAAACAACAAAGGTGGGTAAAAATCCATGAGAAACAAGTAGGGGATGGTTGTTCTGGGTGTTCTGTAATGTTTCGGATTGGGCACATTCAAACTAGAAGATGGCAAACTGAAGAAGGCTGTGGCTGCCTTATATTGTGTGGTAAGCCCCTCCTTATCTGTTGGTGCTCTCAGTGTGACTGGAGTTCAGAAAGGCTGGGTCAGTTCCTGGGGAAAGAAAAATCCATCAGTAAATGCTCATGGAGATGCCATCTTTGTTTCAGGAAGGCACGGAGGATTGCTGGAAGCTGAGATAAAGGCATCAGGGAATGGATCCCAGGTTAGGGATTTCCCTTTCCTGGGAGAATGACTGTTTTCTGTACCTCGGGGCTGGGTGGCAATACCTGACTTGATACAGGCACCTCCAGAGTGGGCACAGGGAGAGAGATCTTTGCCTGGGAAGCTGGTGCAGCTGGGGGCAGGTGCTGCAAGAGCAGCAGGGTGTTCTGCAGAGTGGTGTGGAATCTTCTTTAGACTGAGGGTAGGCACTGGGGCACAGATGTGCTACAGAGCTATGAGCAATGTGAACACTGTTCAGCAGGGTCTCCTGTGGGTGATTGAGCCTTTTCTCCTGCAGTTCTTCAACTAAGCCATGAGCTGATATTAAATACACCGTGGATTAGCAGTTTAACAAAAGTAGCTAGAACACAAAGTAAAGTTCTACTTGTGTATTATGCTGCCCTCCTCAGTGTTCCTGTTTAGACCTGATCACTGGAACCTCTTTTCTTCTTTGGAGAGTTAACATGATATACATTATTTTCTTAGTAACCAGCCTGACATCTTTCTTCCAAGTTTGGCAATGGGACCAATCTAGAGCAGCAGTGCTAGAACTGTAGCCTCTTTTGGTGGAACTCAGATACCATCAGCCAAGTGATTCAAAAAACCCATCGAAGCCAAGGCAGAATTTAAAAACACTTTGTGTATATAAACATTTATAAATTGAAGTCACATTTGCTCAACAAATTTGATACGTAAAAGGCAGTTTTTGAAGATGCAAATGGGAGTGTTTCAAAGGTGCTTGGAGATACAAGACAGTGTGGTCTACAAAGCAACATATACAGTGTGTTCATTCACTGAGGGTGAGGTCAAGGTTTATGCTGTTGCTGGGTTGTTCTCTTGTCTCTGGCAAGGACCTCATGGGCCTGAGGAAGTAACACTTCAGTGCTTGAAGTGGTTTATATGTGACAAAACGCTTTTGAAAATAGCAGCCTGTGCCTTAGAAGATGAAGAGCCAGGATGACAGCAAATTCAGTCCAGCTTTCTCAACACAAAGTGTAATAATGTTAAGTTAAACCTGGAGAGGTCGGCTTTGAGGTTTCTCTGTTCTGGGTGGAACCTGTCAAAGGTATGACAGTGATGCAGCTAAGGGCAGAAACTGGCTAACCTTGGCTTTCTAGCAGAGGGTTGCTGTCTGCTCCGTGTGCTGGTGGTTGGGGAAGGTTCTTCCCTCATGTCTCTTCTGTCTGCACAGAGAAGCAGCTTCAGGAGGAGCTGGGTGAAAGTAGAAAATAGGAAACATACCTGGATATGAAGAGATGGGAGCCGGAGCTGTATCTACTGGGGCAGGGGGGAAATGGGTGCAGTGAGAGCGATGGCTGGTGGAAAGAGGAGAGTGGTACCACAGCCGCATCTAGGGCAAGATCTGGTGGCTCAGCTCAGGGAGAGAGGCAGGAAAACCTCTCTTGACACATAACCTTTGCTCAGGTTTAACTTCATGCTGAGAACAGTTGCTCTGACATGAACTCAGTGGTCACTTGGACTACTTGAAAGAGACAAAGACGGGAGCTTCCTTTTGAGCAGAGGCACTGGCTAGGACAGAAGCATTGCCTCTCTTTTGGGAGGTATAGATGCACTCTTGCAGGGGTCATGGGCTTCACCATGCATATAAGTGGATGGCTGTGATCAGTGATAGTGTGGCCAGAAAGGCCAAAGTGGGTCTCCTTACAGGCTGGTCTGAGCCAAGGCTGGGATGAAAGTCCTAATGAGACCTGACTTGGGGGAAGCTCTTAGTGCTTGGCATCCCAGCACCAGGTGAGATGTGCTGGTGGTGATCTGCTGTATGAGGAGGAGGCAGCCTTACCTTCTGGCCCAGGTCAGAGACTCAATCATAGCCATGCTGCAGAGGAACCATGTTTTGGAAGCTGGATTTTTTACTTTGTGATAGAGCTGTGTCAAATCTCCCCCAGTCCCAGAATGGGTACTGGTGAGTCTTGGGACCTGCATGTAAGACGGATCAGTCTGCATCCAAAATGTGAAAGGGACACCCAGTCCCAGCTCTGGAGGCTGCCCTGGGTGTACCTGCTTAGGGTACACTGGCTGTGTGGTTGTTTTCACGCCGGTCCATGAGTAACAGCTCTTTCAAGTTTGTCTGGCAGGAGACCAAGACTCCCAAGAAAGCAGTGCTGTGTGCCTTGGAGGGCTCTGATTGCTCTTCTCTGGAGGAGCAGCTGATGTCCTGGGTCTTGGCTAAGAACTAATACCATAGCCTCAATGACAGCTCCATGTTTTGGGAAATACTGATGGGACCTGCTGTATCTTTAAAGTTTGAACTACTAAGCAGTGACACCCAACCCATCTGGGACTGTCACAGGCAGTAACTAAGAGCACGGTGCCCATGCAGAGAATATGAAAAGTTCTGTTCAAGTAGAGAAGTGGCCTTGGAACCTAAAAAACTGCTGATGTTGTCCACTGCTGCGTACAGTACATCATGCATGGTTTTGTGAGATAGCCTGCAGTGCAAGGGGAGGAAAGTGGGGCAATGAAACCTGCTGAAGAGAAAGGGTAGCAGCAGAATGCATTCACTCAGGAACAAGGTGCTCCCTGGGCCATAGCTGAATGGAAGAGTGGGTATGTCTGTTCTGGGAAGAGACCCTGGAACCTTGAGACGCAGGGTTTTTTTCCCCACTGGGCCTGTGGAATGTGTGTGTAAGCTGCTTTTTAAAAATTCCTCTTGCTGTGCTCTTGCACCTGGCAAGTGTCGGTGGGAACGGGGTTTGTTTGTGCCGGGGCTGCTGGACCTGTTGCCAGCCGGGCGCTGCAAACCTGCCTTGGGTGAGAAAGCACAGCCTGGTTCTCGCTGCTGCTCCTGCTGCCTTCAGGCACGTCCTTGCTGCTGAGGATACCCTTGGAAGTGGTCCTCTGTGTCCAGTCCGTAGCTCTGGGCTGCTGCTTGCCCGTTCTCCCTGCCGGCCCCGCTCCGGGCACTGCTCCCCGGGCAGCGGGGGCTCTGGGGATGGTGTCGTCACCTGCGGGCAGCGCTTGCGGGCGGAGAGGCCGGTCTAGCTGTGGGCACATCTGCCCCGCCGGGTTGGCGTTTCCTAGGGCGTGGGCGGTGCACCTCGGGACGGGGTGCGGGGTGTCGCCTTCAGCTGCGGCCGCATCTGTCCTGCAGCTGCTGCCGGGGGCCGCGGGAAGGAGCCCCTGGGCCGCGCCTCCTCCTCCCTTTCCTTCCTCACTCCCTCCCTCCGGCGGCAGGTATGTCCCTCCCCGCCCGCCCCGCCGGCTTCCCCTCCCCGGGATGCTTCGCCAGCCGCCGTCGGCAGCTCGCCCGCGCCGGGGGCTCCCCGGCCGGCGCTCACCACTGAGCCCGGGGCTCCCTCACACCCTGGTGCCGGGGGAGCGGGCAGCGAAAAAAAGTTTGGAGCCGGGCGCGGGGGTCGAAGGGCCGGGCTCTGCCGGGGCTGCTGCCGGGGAGAGGCGGGGAGAGCGGCGTGGCAGCGTAGCCTGGGGATTGCATCTCCCCCCTGCCCGCCGCCGCCGCCGCTGCTGCAGTGATTTTTCAAGCCCATCGAGGCAGTCCCTTGCGCGCTCGGCTCCCCTAGTCTCTCCCTCCCGCCCGGGCTCCTCCCGGCGACGGTTTCCCCTCCGCTCGGCCCCGGCGAGTCTGGCCCAGGGCGAGGGCGGCCCCCGCGCCGGCTCGGGGAGCTCCGGCGGGCCCTGGAGCTCCGCACCCGCCCCCCGCGCCCTCCCCGCATGCGGGAGCGGGACCGAGCCGAGGGGGAGGCGGGGGATCAAGCGGCACTCCCGTGTACTGGAGGAGCCTCATCCCACATCGCAGCCAGGTGCTTTTTGGGGTCGGTGGTTTTGCGTTTGGATTTTTTTTTTTCCCCGCCAGAGCCATGCGAGGACTTGTCCTGTGACGGGCGGGAGTTGTCGGGTCTGCGTCCCCAGACCACTGTCCTTGGTGTGTGATAAGGAAGAGGCTTCATGCGATTCGTGTTTCTGTGTGGTAGCGGAGCATGTGGAAATATTTCAGTGTGTTTTAGGGGAAGTGAATAAAGCATCCCTCCTTATCAAGACACCACAGACTGAACTCCCCACCACAAAAAAGGAAACAGTAGAAAATTGAAGATGAATACTAGAAAATCAAAGATAGTTTCGCTTCCCAGAGATGAATGAAACTGAGGGTAGTGATTTTTTTGTTTTTCTTTGTATTTCTGGCACTCACTGAGCCAAGTTTAATAACCAGTTCCATAAAAATCTGCTCAGTGAAGCAGGAATGGAAATACATTAACCTCTCAGCCAATACAGGGCTAAAATTCTCTTTCCACTGTTTCACCAACATATCTCCATTTCAGCCCAAACAGACACTGGTTTAAATGTCAAGACTATGAGGCCCAGCAACATCTTACAAAAGAGAACAGCATTGTGGGGTTAATGGAGTTACACCTGAGATGAGGTAGACTCATTGAACCTAGATATTTATTTATTAAACCCTGTCTTGTGGGTTTGTAAGGGCAGAATATAGAGAAACAGAGACCTTATGATCTTGGCAGTAATTGTACAGCAAATACAGTTTCTGTAATGATGCTGAAAAAGATGGTGTCCTTTTCTCTAAGTCTACTATGTAACATGCAGTGCTTAATATATTGTGCTCATTCAATTATAGTTCTAGTGAGCTGGAGTCACAAGAGACAGTAAAGCTTTTCAGGCTTTCTGGTGATTTCCTGAAGGTATTTCAGCACTTGGTCACAGTACAGAACATAATAAATTGCACCATCTGTATACATAGTTCTTGGTTCCTGACAGAATGAGAGATAAGGCTTTAGGCATTGTATGCCAAAAAAATACAACACAGATTTCTTTTCTTTCAGTATTTACAATCCCTTAATGTCAGAAGAACTGTGGATTTTCTTGCCATTAGCAATTGTCCAAGTAGATGTCTTGAAACATTGTTCCTGTGGGTCGAAGACAGCCCAGGAAACTGAGGACATGGAGCCAAACTCACCCCACAGTTGCACGAAGTGAGTGCAATCAGGGATATTGTTCTGACACAAACAAGAGCAGAGTTTGGCCCAGGTAATCAGCATCTTTTCTGTTTTGTACTGGTAATTGACAGGTTCCTTGGGCAAATGATTGGGCTGCGTGTCTATTACACAGTCTTTGGCCCCAGTCATGCAGTCCACACAGAAACATATTTCCTATTAGACTGAATGGCTGAGGAAAGGGCTAAGTGCCCTGTTCTTGTCTACATGATACTAGTGCTTTTCATTTTTTGCATTGGCTTCAGTTCTGTAGTTTCTATGAAAGAAATTAGACTCTAATAATTTTTCCCACTTAGAAAGAAGATAATTTATATGGTTCTTGTAAGACTGCAGGCCCTGAATCAATTATAGGCTTGAAATATGTTTTGCTTAATAACACACTAATTGTTTTGTAGCACCAGGATTAGTGCAAGGAAGAACATGATGATTTGTTTGCAGCAGTCACACTGCTGAGATGTTGAGATGGATATTGGCTAGTGCTATGATCCCAAACCAGAATCATGATTTCCTGGGTTGTAGTCCCGCTTTTGGCCACAACTCCCTCTCCTACCTTGGGCACATAAAAAAAATTACAAATACCAGTTGCCTGTCAAAACAGCATAACCAGATCTAGCTACCTAAAGGCCACAGTGTGTTTGGTGGAGGAGGCAGTAATGGGGTCCTGTCCTCCAAGATGTATTTAGCACATCACAGAAATCAGAGTCAATGCCAGATCTTTTGCTGGTGTGTTCAACACAGGTCCATGCTCTGGCTCAGTGCTCTGGAAGTGGGTAGTGCCTTAAAATAATCAATGCTCAACATAATAACTTAAGCTATTTGATTCCCACCCCCCCCCCCATTTTCAGAAAGAGATTACACAAACAGCATCATTCAATCAGTCTCTAAAAGACAAATACTAACACTCAATAGCATGAATGATGAAGGCATTTTATTGTTAAAACTTTAAATCATGACAGATTTTGAATATGTACCTTTTGTGACTCAGTCATGAATAGCTACAATTTGCATATAATAGTTTCCTGTATTCAGCATACCCTCCTTCTCAATCCTTCTGGCTTGTGCTGCTGTAGTAGCTCTAAACCTGCATTACAGAAACAACAAGTGGACCACATTGCTATTAACTTGGTGCTGAGTAATCTTGATATACCTATAGGCAGGAACAGCTGACAATTGTTTCTAATGAGCAGGGAGGAAACCCATAACCAGAGGAAACATATCTCTGTTTATGAGTAAGTGCATCCATTTTGCCTCCTTTGTATCCAAAGATACAGTGGCTGTCTGATAAGAGTATCATCTTCTTGTGCTTATTACTGCAGTGCCAAGGGATGAGCAATTATTTGGAGTTGACTTACTTTGACAAGGGAAGACCCTGGGCAAGTGCTGAGAATTAGGCAGTGATGCCCCAAAGTACTTGTGACCCTAAAGAGCAGAACAGGCACCCAGAAAGAATATAAACATGCAAGTATTAATGGAAAGTGGTAAACAATTCTCTGTCTTTGAAGTATCTTTGTTTGCAAAGGACAGCTTATTTTTTCTTGGGAACAGTATGTTATTTATCTAATCACCTCCTTAGCTGAAACTTTCTGATTTCCCTTGATTAAATCAGCCAGGTGACAGCAGCAGTCCTGCAGAGTCCCAGCTGTGGCAGAGGAGTTGCAATGGCTGCAAAAGTCTATGTGTGCCTCTGACTGTGGAACACATGTTCAGTGAACTGGAAATCCAGAGTGTAGCTCCAAACACTTGTCCTAAACATATAGGAATGTAACTCTGCCATTGCATACTGGATATTGCAGGCAGGAACCTGTTGTCTTCATTGCCTTCAGAAAGGGACATGACCAGAGTTAGGACCTTCCTGGAGAGAAGGTCTGGGCTTGCTATGCTGCTTTCCATAAATCCATTGATTCAAGCAGAGAATTCTGGTGAGCATTGGCACCTACAGGGTCTGAAATTCCATCAATAATGGGCACTCTGCATAGTTTCCTTTCATAAAGGGGGAAAAATTATGTCCAAAAGGTTTCTCCAGTGTCAACCATCTGCCTTCAAGAACATTATTCTTTGTCCCATTGCCAGTCTGAACTGGGGGTGAGGGTTAGCCCTTTTCAGATACTCAATCAAGCTTCCTTTTAATTTGTTTACATTACACTAATCCATCTTGTCCATCAATATCTTGCCTTGCTTACCATAAACTCCTGTGTCCATAAACACTTTGGTCCCTAACTTCTTTCACACAAATATGCTCATTAACTTTTCTACAGATTAACTTGCATGAGGAAGATGACATGTGCTCACTTGTAGGAAGATAAGAGTCTGAGTTAATTGGATTAGCTGTAATAGAAAAATGGGTGAGCTGCAGGAATGGAATTGCCTGCGACTGGTTTGGAGCACAGAATATCAGAACACTGCAAATCTGCTATCAAATAATGCTTGTTTAGATGGCAGTTCAAGAGGCTTTATAAGTGTATATCTAACACTGAATCTGTACATTTTCTATAGAGTGTAGAGGCTATGCACCTGCAGATACTTGCATACTGTAGGAACCCTGATGAATAAATTTATTCAGGCTAAGAAAACAATAGGAATTTCACATTTCATAATCCAGTAAAAATAGCCACCCCCAGATTCTGAAATAGCAGTATATTATGGTTTCCTTATCCCCTCAGATCTGGAATGACCCTGGCTGCCTCCATTAACATCATCTTGTAGGGAATCCTCTATATTTAGTTATCTGGGATGTTCTTCAGTATTAGACTCACATCTTTTGTCTTTCCTGGCTTTTTTTTCTCCATGTATATTTGTTGAAAGCATAAAACGAATGAAAACTGCAAAGCTCAGCCCTGCTGATCAACTATCTGGTGACTAGCATAGACATGGAGACTGGGTGAAGATCCAGTGGGCTGTGTTCTCGTGGCACTGAGGAGTATGGAGTGCAGTGAAGGCTGCTTGTCCCATTCTCATGCTTATCAGAGCAGTTATTACAAATGTAATTCAGAGCTATACAGCAATTCTGCAGCTTAATGCATTTATCACTGGCAATCCAACTGTCCCTGAATCCAGCTGTTTCTTGTGAATGCAGCTGGACCTACAGCAGCCAGCTTGTTCAAGCAGTTGGTGTCAGACTCATTTCACAGTGATAATCAGCATATCTAGTAAGAGATCAGTCCAGCTACACCTAGCCCCTCTGATCTCTGAGAACTGATTAGAATACCAGGGGAATAGCTTACCAAACATCTGTCACTGCATGAAACACTTAGAGCTAGCTCAAAAAGAACAACATTGACCTTTAATCTAAGAAAGGACATTTAGAACCATCTTTTTAGAGAAGACTTAAATGATGTGGTTGTCCCTGAAGGCTGGCTGCAGAAAGACAGAACTAGGGTAAGACCTCTGACTCATACGGATCAACTGGACAAGGTGACCTCACTCACTTTTGTTGACCTGTGAGGACTAGTAGTACCTTGTGATAAAATTTAAACATTCTCCATGTTCATTTTCCATCCAGTGACTTTCTCCTCTGCCTCCTGTTGACAAAAAAATAATCTTTTCTTCCTGGAGTAGAGGTAATTATTCTGGAGTAGAGGTAATGATTCCCTGCAGTGGTCTCCAGAGCTGAAGTTTCATGTTCTACCCTGTGAAAGGTTGGTTCCCCAAGAGGCAGTCAGTCCCCTGGGGCTTCATGACAGCTGAACTCAGCTGGCATTGCCATAATGTCTGCCCTGTACTGTATTGCTGGTGACAGAGCTGTTGTTTCCAAACTCTCTTTACCCTGTTTCACTTTCACTCAATTTATAGTTGTTGCTGATAGTTGAGATTAATGTGGGTTTTATTTTATGAGCGGGCATGGAGTTCATTTGCAGGGGATTTATTGCTCTAGTCACATAAAGCAGATAAATCACCTTTGAAAGGAAATGTCCTGTTGCATACAATGGCCTTAGTAAATTTGTCCAAACTCTTAAAAAGGTGCTGTTTAATCTTTTCCTGGGATTAAGTCCTCTGAAACGAAGACTGAGCAGTAAGAGAGCAGTAAGCAGTGGCCTGGGGTTAAATCACAATGAGCAGTAGCAGGACATGCAATGCTTGTCTTCCTCTTTTAGGAGTACTCACCAATTCTTTCCATAGACAAGATCATATTCTGTGCTCAGTGGAGACAAATACAACATTCCTGCAGCCCTCTCTTGAATTGAATAAATTATTTTATTTATATATTTACATACTATATTCTCTAATATCAAACAATCTGCTCCTGGTGTTTGTGCCATAGTCCACTTTGATGTCCATTTAAAAGTGTCAGAAACCAATTTGCCCAGTTGCCTTCCTTAGTAAATGTAGTAAAAGACCAAGGTCTGGGTCATCCAGAATGGCAACTTCATCCACTATCTGTATGTTCATGTACATATTTTGCTTTTGCACTTTGCAGTCTGTACTGATTGTGATATATTTCAATGCAAAACAAATAGCTGCTCTTACTGCATATGTGACATTCAGCAGCTTCATGGGGCTGTTACTATGCATGTAAAACTTTTCATTATAATGCTAAGTAAGCACAAGTTTTCAAAGAAATGTAACAGATTATTTTTATTTGTCAGCAGTTTACAATGGAAACACAACAATCTAAAATTTGTCATGTCTCCAGTCCTGGGTATTGAAATATTAGAGAAAAACTGGTGTTTATTTTCAGCCATTCATTCGTTCAGCTGCTTCTGATGAATACCCCAAAATGTCATGTTTGATTTGCATTCAGCTTCTCACAGAAAACCTGCCTGTTCCAAGGGGATCTGTTGGATTAAATTAGATAACCATTAGATGAGGGGGTTGTTTCACTGTGATTTGCAAAGCAGAGCAGACCTCTGCAGCTAGGAAGAATAAGAATCAGCCTCCTGCTTGCCCCAGCCCTGTGTCCATTCATATCTCTGGGGATTTATGAACACCATACATACTTGAAAAGAACAGAATAGTGTAAACTTCTTGCTAAGTACATGCACATTTGACATGTGTGTAATATCATCCTCTCTGTGCTTAGTACAACTGGAGAAGTCTGCTAGTTAACCAGAAAGGATAAATAGCTAAACATGGGGACTGAAGTGCAGTGATAACCATCATAGATCCAAATCTCTGATGTGCTTACAGTAAAATCCAGGAGAGAAAGGCCATCTCCTGAAATAAAACAAAGGAGAAAACAGAACAAGTATGAGCTGAAGAGATAAATTATAAATGACTTCATGTGGAGAAATCAAATAAATATCTTTAAATATTTTTATCATGCTTACTTTCCTTTCAGTAGCTCAACAGGAAGTTCAGTGAACTCACCTGGCATCTTATTAATACTGCACTGATTGGGGAGTGTGCAGGAGTGGAGCAGCACTGGCATCTTGGTTAATCACATCTTCTAGGAAATCATGAAAATGACACAGAATTTACTTCACAAATGGCAAGGTGAGGTTTTGCTGAAAAAAAAAAAAGGTCTGTTTTTGCAGGAGGTGGTCAATAAATCTCACATTGTTGTGGACAAAGCTGCAAATCAGTTTTCAACTGTTCTCAACTTCATGGAGCATCTGTCTGTTTTGGAGTATGATCACAAATCAGCTTTGCTGCAAATGAAATATGGAGTTTCTCCTGCATTTGGGCTCACTTACTTTCATTTGTGTCTTTTACTTGAGTTCTTCTTTGGATCTTGATATTTCAGAAGACTATTTTTTGATCAATATAATCTTTCTACAGTGCCTAGTGTTTTCCTTATTTTGAACTAAAAATCTCTTTCATAAGCAATTCCCTGAAGAAGTGTTCCTCAGGTCTTATGTACTACTTGGATTTTTCCTCAGGGATGGAATGTTATTTTTCCTATTAATTCTTTTTAAATTGCTGACACTAATGCTCTCTTAAAAACTTTTTGTGGGCCTTGCTCTGTATCTCATATATATATTTGGAATTAAGGAGAATTTATTATCATGTGCTCTTAAAGCAGCTTTTTCATAAATCTTGAGTACACTCTCCTGTCAGGTGAGTGCTGATTATCTATCATATGGGGAAAAAAAAAAGGTTTTAAAAATAGATCCAAGAGTGAGAAAAATCTGAAGGTTTGAGATGAACTGTTAGGAGAAACAACACTGGAGGAATTTTCAGCCAGAGAAAAATCTTAGATCCCACAAAGGATGATCAAGAAGATGATGCTGATGATGTTTTTTCTGAATGGAAGAATCTGTGGCCTAGGAAATGATCTACTGCTCAAAAATGTGATGGCCAAACAAGAAGAGATGTCTGGGCTCACCTCCCATCAAAATATGGGATTGGAATCTGGGATTTTGATTCCATTCAATGGGGTTGGGGGCATTTGCAACAGAAATTAGTCACCTGCTCAAAGACCTCAATGCACAGGCACACACACTGCATATATAAATATACATGATCTAGTGGAACACATATCAAGCTAAAAAACCACCCTTTAAGTCAAGCTCTCTTCAGACACCCCAAATCTGGTACCTAAATATGAAAACAAACCTAAACCCAACATTCTGAATGTGTTGGCCTGAATGTGTTTCCACTGCTTTTGAAAGAGATGTAAACTCACAAAGTAGTATTTCATGCTTTCCACTTAAAGTGATTTCAAAGGCAATCACTCACTGAAGAAAAGGAAAAAAAAATATACTACTTCTAAGTGATCTCTAAAAAACACAAGGAAAACTAAAGTCTTTGTGTTTTGTGAAGGGGAAAATATCAGAGGTTAAAGATGCAGGTCACAGAGAAAAATGCATTTTAGTGCAAAAAAGAAAGGTTATTCTAAATATTGTCCTAAAATCAGTATTACTCACCACAAGCTTGGGGACTGTTCAGAATTTATAACCCTGATAACTTCAACTACAGCAAAATATATGTAAGTGGATCAATTTTTAATATGTGTAACTGCAAATCTGACAGAGATAAACCCTACAATGAATCACAGGCTCAACTTCTTGTTTGAAGTTAACAGTCATTCCATTAGATTTGACTTTGAAATGACACCTTGCCATGATCTGGTATAAATTATTAATTCAAATTCAAATTGCTCACTGAAAACATATTTAAAGATATACTTTACAAGTAAGCAGATGTAAGTAAGCTGTATATTTAACAGGTTACACATTTCATTCCCAGGAGACCATTTCACACTTGGAGCTATCACACTAACTTACCAGTGTAATCCAGTGGTACGAGCAGGAGCTTAGAAGTTGGTGGTTCCAAGGCAGGTGGTATGTGACCTTGACAAAGACATTTCACCTCTGCATTTTGTTTTCTCTTGTAAAATAGAAAGCAGGAGAGAAGTTATGAAGCTCTTCTGAGGTCTGCACTGAGTTAATGTTTGCAAAACACTTTTAGGGTTGCAAATGGAAAAGTTGCCAGACAATTATTTTAACTTCACTTATTTATAATTGTGTTTTTTTCTCAAGCAGGGGTCACGTGCTCATTTGGCCTTTTTTAGGTTGTTTCTGTGTTGCAAAGATATTGAAAATCTGCCCTCCTAGCACAGAGAGCAAGAATCCCTTCACAGTGTAAAACCTGCCTTTTTATTTATTTATGCTGTTGTTTGGTCCATTTGGAAAAGAAATCTCCAGAGCACTGGATTTTGTTCACATATACCTAAATACAAGGTTTGGAACATGCAAAAAAAGAATCATTTTTTTTAAATTATGAGATATTGGGCATTAATCTGACTGTTCATAAAGTAGTAATTGAAGTTGTAGCAGGACAAGGCTGTGGCATGAAGAACATCTTAGTAAAAGGAGTAAGAGTTCTGCTGACCCATGCAATGTCTGCTGCCACTGTGTACTGCAATGCTGAATATACTTGTTTCTCCCCTGGTTCCTCCTTGCTGTGATTACTGGGGAACTGAAGACTACCTGCAGGCCCCTGTGCAGTCCAGGACATCAGCTGGTCAAGCAACATCTGTTTCTTGTAGACTGGTCAGTTCTGATTCATATTCTCCTCCAAAACAAAGATACTGGTATATTATAAATAAAAAATATCTTCTATGCTTCATTAGTGGTGGCTCTCAAGAAATCCAGACTGCTAGGTCATACATTTAGAGTCTGCCACCTCTTTCTTTTTTTCTTGCAGTCATAAAAAAGCCTTTCAGGGAGGCAAATTTAATAGCAAAACATCATTGAAACATGGGCTAACTCCCATTGCGTAATGGTAACCTCTGTCTCTGGGAGTTATTAGCTAGGATGACAGGCTTTGCATTTATTTATTCTTCCAATGGCAGTGAGAACATCAGAGAGCAAAGGTCCCTAAGGGACTGCTCCATCTCATTTCTAATTGGGGTATTTAATAGTTTCTACCACAGGCTTCTTAAGATTGAAAGTGAACTGTGTCCTATTAGGCAGAAACCACTGTTGAGCAAAGTGACAGTCAAATCTTTTAGAATGATATCATTATTTTTAATATACTGGCCTAAGATTTTTGGATGAGGAAAAGGGAGAAATAACTGTTTAGTACTGAGAGGCTTAGGCACAATTCAGGTCCATCCTTATCTATTAAAGTAGGCTAATGTCTATATAATGTATCCAGAAGAATAACCAAAAATTAGATCTGCACTTACAGAAACAAATAGCCTTTCTTTATAATCAGTTCCTGCCTGGAGGAAACCTGTCAGCACATTCTGTGAATGTATTTCAGGCTAATCCAGCCTGGAAACACCTTAGTGATTGAATTCTCCTTCTGCAATACTTGGTCTTCAGAGAACATTGTCACTTTGGCACTAAAACTAACCAGGCAAACCTTGTAGTCTCAGGGTTCAAAACTCACTCCCCATTCACTGCATTACCAGAATCCAACTCAGGTAAAGTTTTTTACAGAATTGTGATGTTTTGCTGTCAAATATGCTGGTTTGGTTGGTTGGTTGGTTGGTTGGTTTTGGTGTGTGTGTGGGTATTTTTTTGTTTTGTTTGTTTGTTTGGGTTTTTTTGTTCTGGTATTGACTATATCTAGAAGACCAAAGCAAATCTACCTCCCTAGTGTTGAACAACAAATTACTAAGACTTCAAGTTCAAAATAAACATGACATCACCCATGTATTTTACTGAAAGGTGATTTACAAAAAGAAAATAAAACAAAATGAAATAAGCTTGTGGTCCTCTCTACTTCTTTCTGCTGAGTGAGGCTTGAAAAACTGCTATTTCTACCTTGTGGTGTTGTCACAGTCAGTTACATATCAAGTGTGTGCAGACACTAACTCAGATATCAACCTGATTTTGTTGGGTGTCTTCTTTAGAGCTCTCATAAAAGCTTTGTAAGGCCCAAATTGCCAGATGTTCTCTGGAGGACAGAGGGTACAAAGAGATAAGGGATAGAAAACACTGCATTTAGGCCAGAGAACAAAAAAAAAAAGAATACAGACCATGCTCAGAAACAAGGGGTATTTAAGGTATGATTTGAAAGTATAGTAAATCAAATCTATCCTATATTCAGCATGACTTATTCCTTCTTCTGACATCACAGCAGTAAGCATCAATTCCCATTTTTATTGTATTGCCTTTAATTGCCAGTGCATTGTGCCAGATTTTGTGGTGTATCTGAAACAGAAGCTATAGATGCCTGACAAAGCAGAGAGGTCCCGGGGAAGGACTTGGTTATTAATTCTGAAGAATGTGTGCACACAGCAATAACAGCCACACAAGCTGATGGCCTCAGGGAAAGAGGATATCTACTGAGGGACAAACCTTGACTGTGGTAAGCATATCATCTCCATATAGATCAACAAGAGTTTTCTAATTAAGTTTGAGGGGGAATGGGTTCTAAGAGGTCATAGTTTAAGATGCTGGGCTATTGTACAGCTGCTCCTGTGTGAGGGAACTCACAGACAAACCAGCTTTATATCTATCCTCTTAGCCCAGCTTCATATATCACCTCTTACCCATCTAACACTCCAGAGAGACTGTATTCTTGCAACTTGGTGGAAAAGAATATGAGACAACTGGTACACAAGCAAACTGTCCTGAGATATGTGCCTGCATTAAGAAAAATAGATCATCTTGCCTTGTTCAGCTCCTGTCTATATATCTTTCCTTGGCAGGGTTATTAAGAACAAGTGTCTGAAGCAGCACTGCTGTTAGCTGAGATTCTTGCTGTCCTATGAACCTGTCAGCCAAGTTACAGGAGCACATATAGAGAATCAATAGTCTTTTTGGCAAAGAGCTGACACTGATTGTTCCAGCTCTGGCAGCTGCCTTTCATTCTTTGCCTTTTGATATGTGGTCAAGGCCTCTGTTAGGCATGTTGTGGTCCCATTACAACATTGTAGGTTGTTCAGCATATGAGGAAGAAGGAGAGCTCTACAAAACCACATCTTCCTAACTTCCATGACAGGGACTGGAAAAGTGTGGCAAAGCTTCAGGCTTTCAGAGTTATAGATGGGCCTAGGTGAAAAGGCTACTCTCACTGTCTTGGATACTCAGCCATCTGGCAATGTTCTTATTTTTTGAGGAAGTGCTCTCAGTGTCCTTCTGGACATTCCTATCTGATTAGATAATAAGGTGTGGTCCAGAATCACCATTACATTAGTAATTGTAGACTACGGTCCCAGGCTATGCTGTAGACACACAAAAACTTGAACTTGCCAAGGACTCAGTTTGCTGAGATTTAACACAAGCAAAACCAGAAAGCTGGTCTAACCTCATTATAAAAATAAAATGTACAAAGCAAAAAGTCATTATATTGTTACTTCTTTACCCCATATATCCCCATCACTGATCCCTAAAAACAGTAATTCCACATTTGTCTGATGTTGCTTTGTAGACCTTTTGAGGATTTGCTTTTTATCAACTGTGTTTTGAAATGCTGTGCACCTCTACAAGAGCCTAGTCAGAACTGAGTAGAGAATTTATTTTGTAATGATTATTCTTAATACTGAATTCCACCTCCTAAAACAATCATTCATAATTTGACTTAATTAAGCAGTCTTTGTTTTACATCTTGAATTCGTTAACATTGGCATTGTCAGCATGTTGCCACAATCAAATGCAACTTATTCCATGTTGTGCAGTGAGAGCTGAGGGCAGGTCTCTTGCTGGGCTGTCATCTAATGGACCTGAAGCACCTGGTAAATGTAATGATGTCCTAAATATAGGTGTCTCTTAAGGAGAGAGGATATATGTGCTGGAAATGACCAGGTAAACACCCAGGTGCTGAACTAAACACACCCAGTCCTTTCATCCTAGTTTCAGCAAATACCTGACACATTTTCTAAAGCACAGACTGATTCCACTCTTGAGCTATACCCAAACTTGAACTCACAGGGCTCTTTCATTTTGCTTACTTGGATGCTGTTCTCAGAGGAGAACAGCACATATATGTGTGTGTATATATATATGTATATATATATAGAGACCTTGCTCAACATCTGCTGTACTTTTCAATCTGCAGATAATCAGTGGATAATGAAATATGATGTAACTTGCATCAGAAAGATAACTGAAAAGCCTCTTGCACATATTAGGGAGCATAATTTAGCCTTTTGATGTGAGAATAACAACAGAATGTTAAGGGAAAGTTCTGCTTTCTCTAATATATGCTGGTAAAATAGCTGAAGCCAGTGACATTTTGCAGATATTGACCACCTTTTTTTCAACATTGTCTTGCCTGTTGCAAGATCTCCCAAAGGTAGGAGCAACTTGGGATACAGTAAGACCTGGACCCAGCTGTTTGGAAAGGATAACTTCCTTAACTCAGGGAGTCAAAAGACCTGCTGAAGCCAAGCACTCTCACTAATGCTACAAAGGGAAAGAAAGTGATTAGAAGCACCCTGAGAAATTTCTTTTCAATCTTGCTATAGGTAAGAATTGAGCTGCTCAAAGCCATCATAAGCAATCTGTCTCTATGTTACAGATAGTAGACTTGTTTTTGAAGGTGATTATTACATTGATTTCCCAGCAGAAACTCAATCAAAGCTCTGGTTATAAGGTTTTCTTCCAAACCAGACAATATGGCAGTGCTGCTGCTATGTGATAATAGTTTTGTGGGTATGAATTTACCATATGCCTCCTAGTTGGGCTTCTCTTTAGCAATCGTGCCAGTCCAGACTTCATCAGCCAGAATATCCCATCTTCAGATGGACAAGCTGTTTTAAAAGGCATCATTTACAGTGTGATCTGTGCTTAGGATATAGCATGGTGAGAGGAAAGTGCTGTATCTTGTAGTGTGTGGTGCATTAAAGGAAGATAAAAAGTTGCTGCCATGTGTATAAACAGAAGAACACTTAGCACTTTCAGCTCTCAACAGCATGTTTTAATTTCAACTTCTGCACCTTCTCTACAGCCCATATTCCAAGAGATCACTGAGGTTTTCACCAGCCTTTAGTCTTTAAAGACAAAAGATTAATTCTGTTTAAAAAAGGTAAAAAAAAAAAAAAAGTGTTTATTAAAAAAAATAACAATGTAAAGGCAATCGATTTTAGAGATTAATATGTAGGAATCAACAAGGCCTTCTGGTACCTAAATACTCTTTTCCAAAACTCCAGGTTTTTATCCATCCTCTTGCCAGTATCATTTTATTACTGCACCTAAATAAAAATGCTCTGCTTAATAGCAAGACCCATTGTCTTTACTGTTTGACACCTATTTATTGACTTCATTCTGGTGCCTGGCCACAGTTGTCTGTAGGATATCTCCTCAAATGATTCTTTATCTTTTAATTGCACCAATTAATATTCCAAACTGCCTATTAGCTATCAAGCTTTCAGGTACAGGCTTAATGATATTTTATTGCTAGTGATTTGCCCAATTCAGGCTATAAAACAGCAGTCGGTGTTTTCAAGTCGTATAATGCAGGTATTTATCATTGCAAATAATGCACCTAGGACCTAACTTGAACTTCACCTACTTATTCAGATTATTGCTGTGTTATGCCAGCATGTACAAAATCAAGCTCCCAGTTTTCTGTCACTGAAGACCAACATAACTTCCATGGAGACAGTAGAAGATCTGGATTCAAGAGTAACTTAACTAAATAAAATGGCTCCTCCTGCTCTTGATGAACTCCATGGGAAATACCCACTAAATCAACAGGATCAGGATCTGGCCATCTGGGGAGTCTTTGTTTATAGAGAAACCAATTCTTCTCTGATTTCATGTGTTTTGAACTCCTCAAAATCCTCTGACCTCATAGGAATTATTCTGAAGTTACAGCTATGTAAATGAGAGAAGAATCACACTCTAGAGAGACAGAAAAAGAGGTCACTAAGTGTCTTTGTGGATTTCCTTGGGGGAAGTAAGAAAGTACAGACAGTCCTGAGTGGAACTTTTCTTCCCTTTTTTTTTTTCTTTTCCAACAAGCATTTATTTACATTCTGTGGTTTCCTGTATTATTTGCTTTCAATGAAACACCTCAACATCTTAGTCTCACGTGCTAAAGAATATACTTAGTTTTACTGGTTTATAAAAAATGTTAAGTACAAAGCCCTAAATCAGTAACAAAAGCCTTCTTTCAATTCATCTCAAGAGGAATGACTGGTGTTTATGAAGACGTGCAAGTTGGCAAAAATGTCTTTCTCAAGCATAAGATGAAAATGTCTCTATGCAATATATCAGAGGTAGGAGGAATCTAGAGGAGACCAAAGGTGCTGCTGTGTCTAGCCAGCTGCCTCTGCAGCACCCCACAGGAGACCAGGTACAGTTTTATCTGCTGTCTGTGACCAAAAGAGGAGGCTTCCTCCATGGTTTGCTTGGGAGCAAACACCTTTTTTCTGCCCCCTCCCTTTCCATGCACTAGTGAACAACACAACATTTCTTCAACAAATATATACCCCTGGTATTTTTTTAGGTTGGGTGGGTGAGTGAGGTTTTTTTGAGCAATAATCAGAGATAAAATTTGCTTTCCAGGATAAACCTCTCTTGCCATTGCCTTCTGCACTGTGCTCCTGCACCTGACCTCTGCAAGGTGGAAATTGCTGAATGCTTTTCCTCCAGCAGGGCAACTCATGAATACCAGAAGAGCTCTCAAAGTACCCTTAGCTCCATGCATGTAGACAACGAGGACGTATGACTGCTTATATCACATCACTGGTGTTGGGAAGGCATTTGCAGTAAAGGTGATGGGTATTGAACTCATAAGCTGCAAACTGGTATAACATTCAGGGGCATCACTCTGAGTCCAGGGAGGAATAGGTGGCAGTTTTCACTGAAGACCTTCAAAAATGGGATAAGCCAGCCTTTAGAACACTGCAGTCCTATTTAACTGGCAATATTTCTCATCAAATGGATAAAGCAGCCAGTTCTAGAGGGAATGGTGATCCTTTAAATTGGTTGTTTGTTTTTGTTGAATGGCTCGCCACTGTTCTGTGGAACAAAAATGTGCTTTCTGCAGCTGCTCTCAGTCAATGCCTCTGAAAGCTTTAATGGGGTAGTGTCTAGTGTCTGACTGTTTGCACAGATTAATTAGTCCTCCTTTCCCCCCATTTTTTGTTCTAAAAACTTTAAATATATTTCGGTTTTACTTTGGGGAAATCTCTTTCTGGTTTTCTTTTATTGTTGTTTCATTTTGTAGCACTGGGCACCACTGAAGTAATTCTTTCCCATGTTGATCCTGTGCTTTTTAAATTATTCCATGCAGCTTTATATTTGTTCAAGCAGAAATGCTTAAAATCCCTGTCAAGGGGTGTTGTTATCAGAGGTAATCACCCCCCTGCAGTGATGTGAAGTATAAGGTGTAATGAGTACCTCAGCTCCCAGAGGCAGTGTTAGCCAGCAACAGCCACACTCTAGGAGCTGCCTTAGAGGTGTTGTGGAATGTCTTGTTTTTCCACATAAATCATTTAAATAAATTACCATGATGGCTGGAAACTGCTGGATGTTACTAAAATGTCTTAAATGAAGACATGAATATAGATCTTTAAAGCACTTACCATCATGTCATTTTCTGTTAGTCCATTATTATTTAATAACAGGCAAGGGACAGTGGCCAGGAGGGGAGAAGGACGTTGTAAAAGGATTTTTTCCTTTAGATAGGAGGCAAACAGAGCATGGAGCAAGAAGTTATTTACTACAAGAGTGGTGCAGCACTGGAACAGGTTGCCCAGGGAGGTGGTTGAGGGTTCATCTGTGGAGACATTCAAGGTGGGACTTGCCAAGGCTCTGAGCAACCTGCTCTAGTTGCAGATGTCCCTGCTCTCAGCAGAGGGGTTGGACTAGATGAGCTCTAGAGGTTCCTTTCAACCCAGACATTTCTATGATTCTATGCACAATCATCACCTGGTTGGCACTGGGGAAGACCCAGCTCTGTGGTCCTCTGAAGGGACCTGCACCTGGGCATTGGTAGGTTTCCTCCAGCCAGCCATCCCTTCTGCCATCACCAGCCTGTGCTGCAAGATGCCCTGGTGCTGGGCACAGCTGAGCAAGACAGAAAATGCTACTGACTCCCTGTGATCCCTCACATGTTATTTCTCATCCTGACTGAGCAAATCCCCAACTACCCTCCCTTTGCAGGGTAAGTTCTTGGTCCCAGATCAAGAAAGTCCTTTCAAGTTCTGCCTTCAAGAGCACCTCAGCATCCTGAATATCCCCAGACACAAGTTTTAAAACTTATACTTCACTTCTAAGAGGAAAAGGTCATGAATGTCAGTCACTCTCAAATTCAAAAGGCTGCTTCTTCCTCCTCAGGGAGGTCATGAATGACGAGACAGCAGGACTGGCACCTGCGAGTTCTGTGGCTGAGTGTCAGTTTCTTTTGAGGTTTTTGAGGTGGTCAAGTTGTCCCTGGAGCCAGGGAAGCCTGAAGCTGAAAGGAGACACCTGGCAGGAGCTGACATCTCTTGAGTGTGAGGCTGAGAGGGTGATGGGGCTGGGGGCATTGCCGGGGAAACTACAGGAGATTGAAATGTGACAGAACTGGCAGCAACTCTGCAAGCAAGCATGGCAGGGCAGCTGGAACAAGTGGTGTTCCCCAGGTTTCAGTGCTGGGGTCTGTTCTCTTTAATATTATTAATGATCTGTATGAGGGGTTTGAGTGTAGCCTCAGTAAATTGCAGATGACACCAAGCTAGGTGGGTGTATTGATCTGCTAGAGGCTAAGGAAGCTTTACAGCAGGACCTAGACAAGTTAGATCAGTGGGCCACAGTTAATTGCATGGGTCCAACAAGGTCAAGTGTCTGGTCCTGCACTTGGGTCATAACAGCCCCATGGTCAGCTACAGTCTTGGTTGGAAAGCTACAGGTTGGAAAAGGACCTTGGGAGTATTATCAATATTCAACTAAATGGGAGTCAGCAGTGCATGCAGATGGCCAAGAAGGCCAATGGCATCCTGGCTTGTATTAGAATCACTGTGGCCAGCAGGAATAGAGAGGTGATTGTCCCCCTGCACTTGGCAGTGCTGAGGCCACACCTTGAATATTGTGTTCAGTTCTGGGCCCTTCACTGTAAGAAGGACATAGAAATGCTGGAGAGTGTCTAAAAAGGCCAATGAGGCTTGTGAAGAGCTTACAGCACAAGTCCAAACTGAGACTGGTGACAGGTGATGAGCAGCCACAGATCTCACAATGGATTGAAGCCAGGCTGCAGTGCTGGTGCAAGCCCTGGTAGAAAGGTGTGCATACTGCCCTGCCCTGACTTAGCCCACACATCACATTCCCTCATGATCTTTTCTGCTTATGTGCATTTTGTGTCACTTCAAACTACCACGGTTCATCTGCAAAAGTTCTAAGAGTCCCAGGTGTTAAAATGTGAATGCTGAGCTGTGGAAACCTGTAAATATCTGACATCTGGAACATCTGGAACATCTGACATCTGGAACGCAGTGCTGACTGGTCAGAATGGTTCTCACTCGACAAAAGAAGACCTTGATTATGTCTTCATCCAGAGTCGATGTGGGAATTCAGGCACGTGTTGTTCGTAAGGATGTGGGGGTGCAGA
>JAOEGS010003354.1:0-63869 GCA_025447755.1 Corythornis vintsioides
GCCCTCTCTTCCCCTGCTCCTTTTTGGGATGGTTCAAACCCCTTTCTCCCACCTCACCTCTCTCTGACAGCACCCTGTCTCATGCTCCCTCTCTCTGCCTATGTCTGGATTTGCTCCCAACACTCTTTTTAGCTTTTGGAGGAATATTTTTAACAGTCCTGGGGTAGCTGCTGTTGACAATGGAAATCTATTGTGTTTTATGTGCCTGGAAAATGAATTTCCATGTCAGAAGAGGAGAGCAATTACCACAAGCAAGAGAGATCAAATTGGGTCTTTAAAAAGAAAATAAAGTTCAGATCTTATCTGATTAATGAGATTTCTTCCAAACCTTAACAAATCTTAATTACAGTGACTCTGCTGGAAGGGATGAGGTAAAACTAGGATTGGGGGCTATCTAAACAGAACTGCTCTCTTCCGAGCTAGAGTACATCCCTGCATGAAAGCAGCAGGGACGGCCATTGAGTGCAGAAAGCTGCTCAGCTGGAAATCAGCAAGGCAGGATTCTCCATGGAGCCTGAGCAGCTCCTTCCCCAAAGGCTCACGGCGCTGGGGGAGAGACTCACCAGCCCCGACCAGCAGCAAGCCTGCTACCTTGCTCTCTCCTGGATCCTGGCATCATTTTTGCTTCAGATCCCTACTTGATGCTCCAAATTTTTCACTTCTTTTTCACTTTTTAATTTTTTTTTTTCCCTGTAAGAATTATTCAGTTGTCAAGGATTTTTACTCTCACTTTCCTGATTTTTTTTAAATTAAGCCTGCTGTTTAAAATAAGCTGAAGGATGAAAAGTTATTTTTCCAGTTTAAGCTCACAATAAACTTTGTGATTATTTTATTGGGTTGACTGTGTAAAACAGGCCAGAGATCGTCCCTCTGTTACCCCTTTATTGAACGCAGTAACTTTCTTCCTGAAAGAATACAAGTCTTCAACCGAAGACATTGAGAAAGGGAGACTCAAGCACTTTCCCTAACAGTCTGCTCTAATGGTTAATCATCCTGACTTCCTCAGATGAAGTAAAACAGAATTTTCAAAAAAATCCAGTACCTTATTTTTAATTGGGACTTGTCTGGCTTCAGCATTTATCCATTTACTTTTGTTACAGCTTTCTCTGGCAGATTAGAATTTTTTAGCACCTGGTGTTTCTTCACTAGGAAGAAATTTATATGCGGGAAGCAAGTCACCTCTTGATCTTATTAATAAACTAAACAAATAGCTTCCTTCAAATTAATGGTGTATTTCATTTTTCCCTCAGTTTTGGGTAATGTTTGGGGCTCTTCAGTTCTGTCACCAAAAAATGAGCTGAGACAGAAAACAGAGAGAAGCCAAAAAAAGTCCAAACCCCTGGAAAATCGGACAGTCAAACCCTCCCTCCCCTTTGTATGAGCACATTATTTTCCTTCCCATTGTCTTTGGGAAAAAATATTGGGGAAAATACCACTCATCTAAAAAATGTTTTCCCAATCTCTGTAGCATTTCAGATTAATTATTAACAGCTATTACCAGAGATGGAACCGACTGTCAGCATTTGAGTGAGGGGTAAAAATACTAACAGATCTGTGTAGATTTTCAGGGTGCTGGTGGGGATTGCAGTTCGGGTGGCAGAGTCCCCGAGCATCCCTCCTCTGTGCTCCGTCGCAGAGCCCGGCCGAGGCAGAGAGCCAACAGCCCTGATGGGAGTTTGCTCGCTTCTCGGCTCTGGGAATGAGGCAGCTGAAGCCGTGTAAGGGAGCCTGTCACAGCAGGATCTGAAAAGGAGGAAAATAAAGCAGGTACCAATGATACACACCCATCTTCTGAAAACTTTCTGCGGTTGGACTCCTAGGATTTGTGTCTAGCATTTCCAGCCTAAACTGCCAGGCACAAATTTTGCTTGTGTCTTTCATTTATTCACCAAAATGTCACCCTCTCTTCTCAGTCCTGCAAAGTTTTTAAATGTATGAATACTTTAAATTATTTTTGCCTCATTTCCACTCTCTGATATGATTTTCATCTGACTGTCTTGTTTGCCTGATTTATGAAGGTTTGGGGTTTTTAAGCATTGCCTCTATTTTTACTAAGGAAGATAAATATTTTATCATTATAAATTTTGTTATTTTACTGCCAGTTTTCTCCTCAAGGCCCTGATTTGGTGAAGCCCTTCTGCAGTTACACCAATTTAGGCATGTGTTTAAATCTTCTCAGAAGAAATGGTCTTAGGCACTGAGTTAGAATTAAATCTTTTCCTAAATAGTCAAATATTCAGCAAACATCCTGACTTGCCCTGCTTCTAGTTGTGACTACATTTGCAACCTTTAATTTCTTTCAGGACACTGGGTGAGGAACAACTACAAACACAGTTAGAGCGAACTCTCATTTTCCTGTCATTTCTTTATACTTTATAAAGAAAGATTTTTTTGCATTTAAAAAATAGACACCTCTTCCCTAGTTAACAACTTTAACTGTTCAAAAATCAAAGAGCAATCCTTCAAACAAGCAAGATTATAAAAATAACATAGTTGGGATTCTTGTACTGGCTTTCTTCTTTAAGGGGGTGCATGCATCGCATTTTCAAGTCGTTCTCTGCATTGTCCAAGGTTAGAAAGTTACTTTTTAATTGAAGGGTGAATTCCTGATCCAAACTCGTGCCCTTTTTTTTCCTGTGCCTAGTTCTTCCCTAGTGTCTGTATATTATTTTAGCTGGAAGGATCTCATTTCTGCCTGTGATTCTGTTCTCTTAAAGCAATGCCATTGGGTTATGGGCAGGCAACCAGGCACTGAAGCTCGCCAAACCAGTGTGAATCTACAAGCAGAGCCTGGCTTGACCACGCTGACTCTTCAAAAATCATGGGCTTGATCCCTATTCACCTTTCACAGTTACAAAACTGGCTTAAAAATCACCATGTTAAAAAAAAAAAGAAAAAAAAGGAGGGGGGTGTGGAATTAGCAAGTGGCTTCTTTTCTGATGCCATTGTGTTGTGGAACAGCAGGCCAGCTTTCAAGCTTTTTGCTGCATCCACAACAAATAGTTATTTCTTAAGAAAAAGGATTAAAAAAGTCTGCTCAGAGCTTTGCATATAATCCTATGACTCCAGGACCCAAGGCTTTGAGTAATATCAAAATCGAAATAAATTCTCCCTGTGAGAATCATATGAATCTGCCAAATTAGTTCACAGGGGTAAACAAACAGCCAAATATTAGTATTCCACACTAAGAGCTAAATCCTATAAGTGGGGCCAGGGTTGCACATGGATTATCCTTTTATAGTTCAGGCATGGATTTACCAAGGGGATTATAGGCCTTCCCCTCCCCACCCTCCCTTCCTCCCCTCCACCTCTGGCATTGCCCAGTGCTGCACACTCCCAACACACTGCACAGTGCCTCCCATACCCTGCCACCCTTCCCTGGGCATCAGACTGCATCTGTCCTCTTGCTCCTCTGTCCTGAGCACCCTGGCAACAGAGGAAAATGGTCACCCCTGTGTTCAAGATGACAAAAGCCGGACTGGGAGTGATGCAGAGGTTGGTGGTTCCAAGTCCTGAATGGGTGCAGCATCCCTGGGGGATGGGGGATTAGACCCCAGATGTCCCAACCTCCTTTCTTTCTGCCACTATTTTGCATTGCCCGACGCTGTTTCCTGAACAGGGATAATGACAATTCGAGCTGACACCCTGCTTCAGTTTTCCTTCCCTACTGGTTTGATATTGCAGTCCTGATGGCTTGTCACTCTTAATATCCTGCACACTTCCACTGAGTCCCTTGGAGTGTTGGAAGGCTTTGATTGCACCCAGAGTACTGCAATAGTGCCAAGGTGCCACATACTTAGAGGTCTGATGGACTTGTTTGCTCCTTAATTCTCTTTCCCCATTGTGTGCACATATATCTGTATCTTCACATGCACACAAATATCACACACACACTTTTTATGATCAAAATAAACATTGCTATTTCTGACTGGATTTTTGCTGCTCTTTTCAGGCAGAAACAATTCTACAACATCACTTGCTTGCTCTGTTCATTTTATTTGTGTATTTTTATAGATTATTATTATTATATAAAAGTGCCCAATGCTTTACAAGACATAAAATACAGATAATGTCTGTTGTGAAGAGTTTGAAATCTAAACAAAACAGACAATGTAGACAGGGCTCCCTGAGAAGCACAGAGAAATAAAGATTAGTCTTGTTTTGTTCTTATAAATATATTGCTAACATTATTGGACAAGAAATAGAGAGGTTTTCTTCTTCTCCCTCCATCCTCCCATTTTATAATACTTCCCTCTCATTTGTGTGATAGAGTTATGATGCAATGTGAAATAAAGCCTGGTTTAGGCTGCTGGCCCCGATTCAACAGCCCTGAATCCCATGCTTGCTCCCAAGCACATGAAGATTTTTCTGGATTGGTGCCTTAGATCATGTAGTCTATTGACAGCTGCCCTTTCGCTTACAAATGAAACCATCCCTAAATCAATAAGAAAAAAAACACCTTATTCTCCTCACCTGTTTAATGCCATGGCTGCGGGTTGTTGTAAGATTTGTGAACAAGCTGATGTCTACAGAGAAAGCAGTAAGAAAAAGAAAAGCTTCCTTACCAAAGGGAGTGGGTGTTCTGTGTTTACATACAAATCACCTTCTGAGGCTTTTGTTGGTTTGCTCTAGAAATTTGCCATGTGGATTGACAGGCAGGGGCTATTGTCTGGTGTACTTCGGGTGATGCAGAGCCCCATTGCTTTAAAGGGGCACTCTGACCACAGTTTTAAGAAAGGTTTATTTTGGAAAGAATTTGCAGTTGGGTAATGAGTATTTCTCAATTCACTGTTAAGATTCCTTTTTTGTTGTTGTTGTTACAAAAGGGCGTTTCTTGCCTTATTCCTCCATACCTGTACTTACCTCCCATCCTAACAGTTATAGGGATTTTGGGGTCGTAGGGGCAAAAGGATTCCATGATACAGAGAAACTGCATACATGGTCCTGTACAAAGACAGTGGGTTTGTCTAACAGGGATTACAGTCAGTGCCCAACCACATCAGGTGCAGGTCCCCCAGAGTGGAAGAATTTTCTGGCTGCAAGGAGCTCACCTGGCAATTCACTAACATAGATTTAATGGCATTTGTTTGCTATGTGACCCAGGTCCAAGTAATTGGACATGTCCTATGGCTCAGGTTCCTAGCTGGAAGATAGAGATGCCTTGTAAAGTTAGGGAAGTTAAGTGTACTGAAGAAAAGCAAGTACCAGTTGAGAAGCTTTACACGTGTTTCTCATCTCTGCATACTTAATTGCTCAGACTTCACTGCCTTAATTGTCCTGAGTAGGGTGTGCGGAGAGACATTGTCCTTGAACATCAGTCACAGAGGTCTGGAGAAGAGGGCTGTCTGGGGAAGGTGTTCCCTAGGGAACCCCCACAGCTATTGCTAGGTGGGAGGATGGCACTTCAGGAAGGTACTCTGAAAAATGCAGAGACAAAGACGGGACATTCCCTTTTGATTGCCCCTTTCCATTTTCCCTGGAGGCAGTATAGCCTGGAAAGATGCAAGTGTGTCGACACAGAAGATCTTAGCCAGAGTAGGATCTGGGAAAGGTGACCTTTCATTCATAGGTGGGCACATGCCAATTCATGTATGCAGGCATTGCCAAAACAGGTGTGCTCCAAACCCTCTTGAATGTGACTTGTGCTGCTCAATGAAAGCCTCAGTGCCAGTGCCCCACCCATGCTACGCAGAGCCCTTGGCTTGTCCATGCCTTGTGCACAGCTTGGCTCACCAGCAGGCCTGGGATGTTCTATTTCTGCTGATGGAGTGGAACAAAGTGTGGGATTTCCTTCCAAGTCAAGATTTGGGTTTTCTCTCATGACCCTCCCCCAGCACAACACAAGGAGGCTCCCTTCACTGTCTGGGGAGATATGAAAGCTGGCTAGAGCTGTGGCTCTGCAGATGGCTTGCAGGGTGGCCTTGGACCAGCCATTAACCCCTCTCTGTGCCCTCTGTGCTTTCGCTTTTGTTGCCTGCCCTGTTGGTCAGCATCAGGGGGCAAGCACGTTCTCTCCTTTGGCCATTCAGTGTCTGGTTGCTACTGAAATAGCTAGTGGCACATCTGCAGCACAAGGTCCCCTCCCTCCCTCCGCCAACCACAGCAGCAGCGGGTCACATTGCTGGCATACCATGGCCGTGATTCAAACCCTAGTGATGACCCACATTTGCTTCTGCACCCAAGTTATGTGTCCTGCATCAGACCAGCCACTTTGACAGTTTTTGGCTACTACCCTGGCAAATTACAATCCTGGAGCCTTTTGGTCTGATGCTGAAAATGGGACCTTCTTCCCTGGAGGGTGTCTAAGCTGTCCTGGCTAACCGGGACGCCTGTTGTTTTCACCCATGCACAGTTTAATTGCCAGCACATTCTTCTTCTGAAACTGATACATCAGTTTTAATTAGTTAGGTTTTCTCTTTCTATCTAGAGGAGCCTCTTGCCTTCAAAGACCAGCTTTCAAACATTAACTCTTCTAAATGTTTCCCCCTACATGTGAACCCTTCCCCATCCTGCCTTGTAAATTATGTTCAATCCTTTACTTTTAGCAGGCAAATACTTAGTGTGATAAATTCAGGTTAGTGTCTCCTTAAGTGTAGGTATGTGTGTGTGTATCTCTGTGTGTGCATGTGTAAAGAAGAAGCAAAATAAAGTTGTATAGAGGCATAAATTACTGCTCCAGCATCATAAATTGCCAAGGGAAAGCTTCATTTTTGGACTTTTCTTTCAACTAAATGAGATAATTAATGTAAGAGGGAAAAAAAATGAGGGAGACCTTCCCCCTCCCTGGAGCCCTTTGCCTTGATGTTTGGCTATGAAACTTTAAGGTTGCAGTGGGGTGGAGATCTCAGTTCTGGAGTGGGGGAAATGGCAAAGGAGACGAAGATCTTGGGGGGTGGGGGTCATGGGGATGGGTGAGTGTCTTCATTTTGCCAGAGTTGTGGGAGGGACTCTAATGCAGGCTGCGACCCTATTTAATAAAATGCCTAGGAAAGCAAGGGGCCAGGAGGGGGGGCGAGAGGGAGACGAAGTGGCTGGGGCTGGCAGGAGACTGTCATGAGATGAAAGTAGCCCATAGTCCATTCCTTTCCTCCCTCTCCGCTGTCAGCACTTTTTAATGTCAAACACTGTAAGTGGCCAGGGGGCTAGTTTCGGTCTCCATATGTTGGTGAGTTTTTTTTCATGTTCCTCAGAAATTCAGTGAGATTAATTCATTGCTTGGGAGCAAATAGAGAGTGGTGCAGGTGGCCCTGCAGGCATCCTTTTCACAAAGACCTTGAGCTGAATTTTTTCAGGTCTTTCTCTGAGGCAAAAGCTTGTCAGGGAATGTCTCCTTTCTCCTTGTCACCATCAGCTGGTAGGGTCTAAAGCTGGTCTTACTCAAGCTGCCACCAAGACCAGTGTGGACATCACACCATCAACACAGTCCATGTGATAATCCATCCCTTGACGTTTTGGAAACTTGGGTGCCTGTGTAATTCCTGCCACCTGTCTGTTGAGAGACACTTGGTTATCCATCATGCAGTGCCTCTGTCTCCTGCCTTTAACATGAGAGTAATCATGATTACTTCATTTGAGATATACGAAAAATGCAAAGTAAGAAAATGTTTCTTTTATTGGTTGTGGTAATCTGTAGGTGAGCTAGTATCATACAGCCCCAAAATGCTCCTTAGCAAGGTGGCTGGTCATGCTGGGACTATGCCACAGGTGACCCTGGAGCAGCAAGTGGTGGTAAATGTTGCCATATTCTCTGCTGTGGCTGTGAACATTGGCATGGGCATGCTACACAGTTGTGCACGGCTGTAGCATGCTCACTGCAGGCACCCACATGTGGGTCTAACTTGCATGTGTGTATAACACCAGGTCCTGCTGTAACCCTTGTGCTGTATGTGAACTACCTTGTTGGGGTGCTGGCTGTGTGCGTCTCTGTGGTAGTCACTCAGCTAAAGAAGGGCTGCAGTTTTGATATTGCCACCCCTTGTAAAAGCAGCATCAGGCATCTGGCTTTTCTATGCTCCAGATGAGCACAGCTGTATACCCCTCAGTGCCAGAACCAGCACCAGTGCAGTGTGTAACATGAGTGTACTCTGGAGTGTGCCGGCATCCTAAAGATTACTTCAGAAGATAAGGAGATTCAGGGTTAAGCTTCACTCCTTTTTGATACAGATGCCTTACATGGCTTTAGGACCTTAGATCAGCACTGGTTCCCCTCCTTTTTCTAATCTTGGTTCACAAGGCTATCACAGCATCGTTGAGGGAGTAAATATTTCCTACATTGGAAGATGCCACAGGTAGGCATCTATATGGTACAAAAAATGGTGACAGTAGCTCCACATGTTTATAACATCTGGGATGGGTTGGCTGAGTGTGGCAACTGGCAGGAGGTACCCTGGCACTGCTGTTTTCCACATAGCCTGTGTGGCATCACCTGGTAGACTGCTGAGCCACAGTGAACAGCTCTGGGTGTGGGTTCATTTTTGATTGCTCCATGGTATTTCAGAAGGCCCAGGGGGGCTTATCTCTCATGGGTGAAGACAACTCGTTTTTGCAGTGGAGCTGGGCCACAAGACCTTCAGGAGAAGTGATTTCTTCAGCTTTGTTGGTGGGAGCTACCTGACCAAACTGTGGCAAGCTGATCGCTTAAGGTCACAAGCCTGAGCCACGCTGTGTTCTGCAGATACAGATGAGGATACATTTTGACACTGATGAAACTGAAACATCACCTTTTTGTGAGTTTAAGCTCGGGTACCCAGCCTAGACAATTGCACTGTCTGTCATTTGTCCCCTTCCTCACCACAATGTTTAACCTATCTGTCAATGTCAGCTGAACTTGACAGACAAACAGAGCTCACAAAACTATTCTGTGCCTGAAAAATGTGCCAAAATTAATGATAGGGTAAAGAAGAGAGGTTTTCATTGGTGTCAACGACAGACACATCTGCTGGCCAGCCAACTCTTCCATGCCTGGTAGCCAAACAGCACATGGCTTGGAGCTAGTGATAGATCATAAGCTGAGGGTCCTTCTGAGGCAATGGCAGGCACTGGAGGAGACAGTGTCCACTGTGGCTGCTGCAGTGGTGATGGAGGGAGGGCAAAGGAGTCAGGACACAAGCCATCAGAAACCAGGTTGCACCAATCCTGCTAATCCCCAAACATGCTTTCCAACCCCTAATATCTATGAATCTATGAATCTATGAATGCTTTGTCTTCCCTTTCTAGCTCTGTATAAAATTCTGTATCTCCCCCCTGGCCATTTGGTTTCCTTGAGTAAGACAACATAGAGCTGTGAATCATTCTCTACCTGGAAAGGCACATCTGGGAGGGAGGAGACAGGAGGAAAGGATAGGGTCTGAACTGGACATCTCCTTGTCCCTGGTGTGGTGTGTCTGTGGGGGGCATACCTGCACCATGGCAGGGATGGCTTCAGGTGGTCAGATGCCCATGTGTGTGTGCGTGCCTGGGTGGGAGGATTGCAACCTTGGATGTGCTGCACTGGTGCAGAGCACAGGCTGAGGGGACACTGCTTGTTTCTTGGGGGTATGATGTGCAAGGAAAAGAGGGGGGAAGGGGCACTGAGCTGTCTCTCTGCAGCCGGTGGGTGCATGCTGTGCTTTTTCGCAGTGGTGTGTGTTTAGTGAGGAGCTTTGGCTGTCTTAAGCACCTTTCGAATACATTGGGCACAGCTCATTGAATCCTCTAACAATCCAGCTCCTGTCTCCTCTTCCCTTCTTCCCCACAGCCAGCGCCTTTTCTCAAGAAAGGGCAGCAACGTTTGTGCCCCACACTCTTGTGGGGTCTGTCACCATCTGTCTCGTCCAGGTACTGTCTCCCCTTGCCAACCCACTTCACAGAGCCCCCTCTGAAAGGAGTTTGTTACTGGCAAAAGGTTGCTTGCTGGTGAGGATTTTCCAGAACTCAGCAATTCCCAGGCCCTACCCCTGCATAGAGAAAGCTAGTTAATGGGCCATTAACCAGAGGAAGGGGAACTCTCCAGTGGCTGCAAGCAACAATAACAACAAAACAACCCAAAAACAGCAAAGCATACCCAAGAAAAATGCACCAAACATCAGGAGTTTCAAGGAAAGGAGGTAAAAAACCCCACACAAAATCCAGAGAGCCGTGATTGTAAAACCTTGGTTAAAAATCAAAACCTTGGCAAAGTAATTGCATTTTCTGGTGAAGAGGAGAGGGGTGAAGACTTGACTCACACCCCCCTAACAGCTCCTCTTCCCCCTTGCCCTCTCTAGGTCTGTCCCAAAATGCTCACTCACAGACTGGGGACACAGCAGGAGGACAGTGGGGTATGGCACCTTGGGACCCCAGCATCTATGCCCAGGGTAGTGGTCCGGCTCTGTGAAAAGTAAAAGGGTATGTAAGAAGGTGAGGGAAGGAGTGGATGCAGCCTCAGGACTGTGGGTAGTCAGGGAGAGGGTCCTCTCTAGGGAATGCATGAACATGTTACGGCTTGGGGAGTGAGAAGCTGGGGAACAGGGAATGGGGTGCTGAATGTGTGCTGACATCAGCTATCCAGGGAGGTAATGAAGTGCAGGGGCTTGAAAATGAAGCAATGCAGGAGCAGGCTTGGTACTTGCAGTAGTCACAATGTCCCTGAGCCAGCTAGTGTCGATGGCTTGTAAATCTTTAATGGCCTACCCATTTAGTTGAGCTCTGCACCCAATATCATAAAGCTCTTTGGGCAGTGCATGAGCACCCACATGGGAATTAGACCCAGGTTGCTGTGCTGAGGCATTTGCTGGGGAGAAGCTCTTTGGCAACAGAGCTGCAGAGTGCCTTGTAGAGGAGAGCCCCGCAGCGCCTGCAGCCTCCCAGCTCTGCTGCAACACAAACAATGCAAATCATTCCTTCCAGAACTGCATCCACAGTTTCACTGTTCTCATTGCAAATTCACTTGCTTTGCTCTCCAGCTAAATACTTTGCACCTGGAAACATGCACCTGAATGCCATTTTGGTGATGCTTACTGGTTGGAAATCAATATTAATTTACTTGTGCATGTAAATACAGAGACGTATTTATAAGTTTCAGATCAGTTGCAAACACATGCAAATTCTGTACATAAATTCTCACTCATTTATGTAATCTGTTCAGTAATATCATTAAAGAGAGCACATCTACTGCCTGACTAGAGTTAATTTGCAATGCGCTGAGATCAGCTGTGACTATTCACTTACCACACTCCCTTGCCCATGCAGCTCCCAGCAGTGGGTGATGCTCTGGCTCCAGGTATCTTCTGCTTTTTTCCTCTGATACACAATTTTTAATTATTTTTTTTTTCCCAAGGGTTTTGGGGTTTTTTTTTGTGTGTCTTTTGTGTGAAAGTAAGTTTGATTCGGGAATTTGGGAAATCTTCTGTGGTTTGTGGTGTAGGGAGAGGTAATGTGGTTTCTTTTGGACTAAACACCTGCTGCAAAGTGATTGCAAATGCACTGGGCTTGACTGTGTAGCTGATCTCCTCCAGGCTTCTGTCCCTCCAGCTACAGACTGCAAGAAGAGTAGAAATTATTTACAATTCTACAAAAAAGAAACATGGTCAAGCAAGACATCATTAAAACACACTCTTAACAAGATGTGGTGTGTGTATTTCTCAGAGCTGTCATTTGAGAACTGCCCACTAAATTACTGCTTAGAGAAGAAACTGAGTGAAAGGAAAAATCGTCTTGTTAAACATATTGTATGTCAGTGCTGAGAAAATCATTAACATATATATGCTGTAGAGAAGAGAATTCACCATCTGAAGTCTATCAATAAAGATATACCACATTTTTATGATGCTGGAATTAAAAGAGACCTGATAGAAAAATATCACCCTCATTTTATTAATAAATATGGTCTTGTCAAAACTGTTTCCTTTCCAGGATAAATGAAACTCAGTCATATCAATATTACTGATTTTAAATTGTAATTTTTAAGATCAATGTTTTATTATTTGTTATTATTTAATAATTCCAGCAGATATGAATTGGTCAAGCCCCTGATTTCTTGGTAAGCCATTTTGACTATTGAAAACACTACAAAAGCAATCCTGAAAAAAAGTTGTTGAATTTTATAGGCACAAGAAAATATTCTTCAGGATTGACACTTTTCACACTAAAATATTTCTGAATAAGGCTTTTGGTTCAATGAATAGGCCTGCATTGGAAGTTGTGAAATGAAGCACAAAAGAATGAGGATTCTTCCTTTTATGTACCTAAGGTGGAATAAAGTGTCTTACTGTGTTTCAGTATTTGATAGGCAATACATGGTTATAGCAGCTGATGGAGTTTTACCCCAGGGCAGAATTAAGGCTAAACACTCACTTTTGGCATTTTTATTTCCTGTTGCATAGGAGTCTGCATTGTATGAACATTGTGTTTTTGCATTTATTTCCTAAACTGCTTTTAAAAAGCAAAAATGGAACAAACAGGAACAAGTAAAATTCAAAAGTGCATGCTGATAGTGGCTGATTGCAAAAAACAGGGACTAACAGCTTTAAGCAGCCTATAATAGGTCCAGATACTCAGGCATGTATGTATGTTAAAATATTCTGGGTGATTACTTAGCCCAAGGAGAGGTACCAACCCACTCTTCTTAGAGAAAGGTGGAGTTCTCTCTGCTTACCATGGTAGTTTCAAGATTGAGTTCACTGTAATGTGTATATAAATATAGGGCATATTGATATTAAAATAACTGTCTTGCAGATATGTTTTATTGTGCAGTGGATACATGAGATCTTTGTTGCATACATGCTGGCTCAGTTTTTCTCAGCTGAGGACATGAATCATCCTCCAAACTGCCATTAGTTTTGATGAGAATTGGATGGCTGTTTGACTTAGATGTCTCACCGACAGGAGTAGATCATGCTGGAAACATTGCTGCAGAAGCACACACACACCAGAGGCAGGTTTTGCATGCTGTCCTGTGGCTTTGCTCTGGAGCCAGAAGAAAACTAGCCCTGGGCAGGAAGGTGGACAGGTGTGGGGTGATCTTTGCCCATACATCATGTTGAGGCTGCAGAGCTCCTGCGCGCAGGATGGCTGTGTATTGGTTACACCCTGCACACATATGCTTGTTTGTGGGTAATCTGATGGTGCACATTGGCTGTGGCTTGTGCTACTGAATGACTGCACACAGGGGGCTAGGTGTTAATTACATGCTTGAGAGATGTGTGTCTGTGTGGAGCTGTGGTCCCAGGGAAGACCCTGAGTTTGTTGCGTGCTCCTTGTGTGGTTGTGACTTGCAGTGTAGAGCTATGACCTGCTGTCTGCACTTTCCATAGGTTTCCCAGACCTCACCATGCAGCTTCTGCATGGGGTAGTGGGCCAGTGTGCACAGGTAGGGCAGGTTTGCTGCCCACTGGGTGGGTTTTATAGACTCTGTGTGTGCCTTCCTGAGCACAGCTCTGAGACTACAGCCAGCCTCTGAACTCCAGTGGTAACAAACAGCCCCATTAATGCAGTGTCACAGATTTCATTAGGGCGTCAGTCCCAACCAACATGGCCATAAATCAGGGAGATGGTACAAGGGCTTGCAGGCCCTGGTTTCAAGGGCCACATAGCCAGAGACTCATAACGCTCAAGAGGAAATGATCATGAATATTATTTAAAAAAATCAGAAATGTATATTAGAAAACCTCTGAGCTTATCAGATGGAGTGAGGTTGGGTAATAGCTGTTATTTATACTGCTTGTGCAGAGTGATAAAGTGGTGCTTTATGACCTGTGGTTTATCACTTAGAATAAGAGTCATGTGACTCCATTAAGGTTCCTTCTGTAGAAATGAAAAAGGGTAAATTAATGTGGTTTTTTTATTGTTAAATATTTGCACTCTCCTAAACCCAGTTTTTATTTTCTCTACTTAAGAAGTAGTGTATAAGCACAAATAAGTTTAAGTTTTGATTGATGGAGAGGTGGGGTGAAAACTCCCTTTATGTCAAAGGCTCTCTGGAGTGAGCCAGCCTCCCACCTGCTAATGTCTACCAGCGGGGCTGGGTTCAGAGAGGAGGGAAAGGCAACACAGTCAGCATGGTTACACCCAAAATGCCTCTCCCCTCGGCCTCTCTGACCTGTAATCTGCTGGAGTCCTGCTCCTGCCTCAGATCTTGCTGCTGCCTCAGATCTTGCTGCTGCTCTGGAAGGGAAGATTGGGATCTGTGGAGGCCAATGTGGAAGCAATCATGGGCAGCTAGAGCAATGAGAAGGAAGAGCTGTTGACTGAATCAAGACACTCCCAGGAAAGCAGAGATAAATTGGATTCTTCAATGATGTCTTGAAATGAGCACTAGAAACTGTCCTTACAGACATCTATATGGGCCCTGACATGGCAATGAGCTCCATGGAAATCCATTGACAATCTGACAGGACAATGTAGTCACTGGAACCTAGAGAGCAAAATCACAGCAGTGTTAAGAGTCCCTACCACTGCTGTGGGCATATGCCTTGCAATAGCTGTGAGCTGCAGCTGCTGGGAAGATAGTGGGCAAAGAGCTGGTAGGCAATGACCAGGTGCCCTGGGGCATAGGAAAGCACAAGGAGACCAATAAACTCCAAGGAGTTGCTGGGTTGACACAGGGGTCACATAGATTTTCCTTAGGGTTTCTGTTTTAGTCTAAGATGCTCAACAGATGCAGTTTCAGGAGAGATGCAGGATCAAGATGCTCAGAAGGAAAGCATGATAGCAGGCAGATGCAGTCAAGGGCTTTGCTAACTGACAGTGATGGACACACTCTTCTTTCATCTGTGATAACTCCTGTGTTCACAGCTCTGCAACATCTACATGGTGCTTCAGGGCAATGAAGGGTCTTTCAGCTTCCTATGGGCCTCCTTGAGCAAGGAAGGCAAAGAGTGTGGGTCAGCAGAGGAGTAGAAGTAGAGTTACATTATTAATAGCATACAGCTTTACAAAGAGATCAGAGCACATTGTGTAGCTAATTACAGCATTCTGCAGTAAAAAAAGAAGATGCCCCAGAGTGGCAGGAGCCCAATGTTTGGATTCATCTGTATGTGACTCATTTTTCCTGCTTGTAAAGTGGGATTTACCATGTTCACCTTCATCAGAACATATCTGGCAAGGATAATTTAAAAAATATTAATGGAGATAAAAAGGATGACAAGTTTGTTAAATTTTTGGATAAATTTTTCTCAAATCTTCTTCAACATCTGAATTTTTTTCCATTTGAAGAACAAAAGTATTTTTGACTTCTCGGAAATGGGGGGAAAAAAAGTTTCGGTAAGATAAAAACTGTCTGTAGCCTTAAGAACAGTTACTGCAACTCTTCCTTGGACTGACTTACAACTTGGGGCCCTGTTGTGTTAATGTTAAGATCAGAGTATCTTAGAGTCACAGATCAATTGAGGTTGGGAGGGACCCTGGGAGGTGTCTAGACTAGCCTCCACCTAAAGCAGCGTCAACCCCCTAGTCAGACACAGTAAGAAGCCACTCTTCTCTCCCAGAGCAGGAGCAGTCTAAGCAGGCAGAAGGGGCTTCAAGGACACACACAGAGTCAATGGTATAGCAGGAAGGAGGCTGGCGTCTCTAAATCTTTCTGACCAGTAGACACCAGTTCCCCAGAGGACTGTCTATTCAAACTGCACCCTGCAGCCAGGTGTGCCCCTAGAGCTGTTCAGTCCATTTTGTTGTGCATTCCTCCCACCGATGGGAAAGTCTTTCCTCACCAGGTGAGGTATTGAGCATGGATGTTGGCTTTCAAGTGACCTTGTCTGTAGGCAGAATTCAGCCTGATGTCTAGGCTCTCTCAGCATATTGCCTGTATGTTCCTTATAGTCATTTCCCATCATGGCTACATGCTAATTGTCTCGAGAGGAAGCGAGGAAAAGGCTTATTAATCTGTGCACTCAGGAAAGGTTGTAAATCACCATGTGTTTCCAGTGATAAAATTGGCTAAATAAATTAAAACAAGCACTAATGACCCAAACAGAGCTCTGATGTAGCAGGAGTAGGCTAGGCCATATAGCTGTGTTTGAGAATAGGGTACACCTCAATCTTATACTTTCTTCTGGCAGCTTCTTTGGATATCTCCACCCATAGTACATTCACCCCAACTGTTGTGTCTCAGTGCATCACCAGTATTGTGTGCTCTCTCTCCTCTGCTTTTTAACTCGGTTTTATTCCCTTCGCTTTTCAGTCCAGCAGATCTTGGATTGAATTAATCCTTGATCTTTTGCATTTATCATCAGAGTAAACTTTTCTTAAATGCAGATATGCTAAACAGCATCATAGCCAACAGAGATGTATATCCATAAACAGCAGCACAGCTGTCCTTTTAGGAATCTGTGTAAAAAGTCCATTCAGAAAGATTTCACACAGCGAGAAAAAGGCAGGTTTGCAAACAGCCGGTCTGGTGATGAGCAGCCAGGGTGGAAAAGTGTCCCCATAGTTCTGTTTTCCAACAACCTCCTTCATCTGTGAGGCCTGCAAAATCTTTCACTGACTATTCACCAAGTGCCACTGAAATGTCTGATCTAGCTCTCTAGAGAAGATGTTGGTACCAGACACTTCTATGTTTTCTATGCAGTAAGTGTCCCTACAAGAAATCTTCTGAGAATATCCTCCAACATTTTCTGGGATGATTAAATACTACTCAGTTTTGCCTCACCATTCAGCTTCAGCCTTTTGATATTAAGCAGAAATGACTCACTTTATAGCCACCAATATGAGCTGCTTCTCAAAACAGAAGCAGTCTGCTGTTGCTTAGGATAGCTCACCTGCTCATGGATGTACCTTGCTGCCTTCATTTGGAGACCAAGTCTCTCAAAAGAGATCATAAGGAAAGGAATTTCTTTGATAGGACCTTCACAAAGGATGCACTGAATCCATGTATCCTCCAGTCCTTGTAAGATCACCAACTTTCTGCTTTTTATTTCCCCAGATGATGTGGGTCTCTGGGTTTTCCCTTGACAGCAGAGGCTGAAGGAATGTTTCTGCTGCAGGCAGTCACTCTGCTGGGATGTGCACAAACATCAACAGCAGAACTGTGAAATAGTGAGGAAGGTGAGGTGCTGCCATATGAAGTCAGGGTTTTGAGCAGAGGCTCCTGCTACACAATGCATTATCCAGGGCTGTCTGTTCCCAGGCAAAAATGCTCAGGCAAAATCCTTCTCTTTTTTCCTTATGGGTGGGTTTGGTGCTTTACTGATGGAGTGTCAAGATACTGGATCCATGGGTGCCAGTGCCTGTGCTCCCTTATATGCCTATCCAGAACCACAGATTTCTGTAGAAGCTGAGTCCAGTAGCATAACTAGGCATTGATACAAACTGACTGCAAGGAGCTCACTAAACCATGGGTGTCTCCATTTACCACAGAGGAGGAGGAGAGCACCAGCTATCCACCAGCCTCAAACTGGACTCAGTCAGCACCTCAAAAATAACACAATTTATCTTATTTATCAATTTATTATTGGGCCTGCATCCCGAGGGCCCAAACTTTCTGGTTTGTATTTGTATCTTATAAACATATGAACTGCTAAGGCAAATGTTTTCAAAGTGGCTTAAACAATCAATTATGTCTTTCTTTCATGTATGCTTTTCTGTGAAAAGAATACACATGGATGCTACCAGCTCAACTGAGCTCAAAAGTCTAATGAACTTTTATTCCACTTGGTATCACCACTGCACTAGTCCATGTCAGACACCAGCTCAGTCTCTGAGGCCTTAATAGAACTCTTTGCTGTGTTTCCATATAGCAAGTCAGCTCATTATTTGTTCTTGAGAACACAGAACCTTTTGTAAAAAAAATGTCCCCTTTGGATTATTTTTTTCTATATCTTTTACTCAAAGTATTTTATCTTTCCATTTACTATCTTTGCTTTTTTTTTTTTTAAATTTTCACCTACTTGTCTTTTTTCCTCCTTTTCCTAATTCCAATAATTTTTAAAATCGGTAGTGCTGAAGGACAGTGAAGAGAAACAGGAGAGATTATCCCCCTAAAAAAAAAAATCCATTCAGAAAGCCATGAAACAGAATCAACTAGAGAGCTCTGAGCTTTCTGTTTCACTCAGAAAATTGTTGATTCCTGTTGATTCCCAGTACTGGGCCTGATTCTTCTCCGGCAGAGTGCAGCCAAGAATTACTGAGTGAGTCAACAGACAGTGGAACTGAGTTCATCTGAAAAGTAGCCAGAAAAAACCTCAGGCTGTGTTCAAGGTGTCCATTTTTAGAAGGAAATTTGCTTAGGCAGAGGAATACCAGCATATTCAGGGTGAGTGACTTTGTGTGTGTGCATGTGTGTTTTGGATCTCAGCACAAGGAAGGGGTGTCTTGCCACCCCCAGGGGTCGGGAATAGTGCATGCATGGGGAGGACCTATTATATTATTTTTCTTCCACCTTAATGAACTCCTCTCATGTCCACCTCTGATCAGTGGAGTATGACAGAGGGTGATTGAAGGCCAGTCTCCCAGGAAATGAAGTTTGTTCACACAGCCCAAGTATGCTGGCCCTACTGCTGCCTGCCTCTGATTTATAGGACCGAAAATTCCTTCCTCCAGTAACAATAACGCTCTTAAACTCCAGACCCCTCTCCCTCACAGAACCTCCAGACAGGGCAGCCTGAGCCCAGGAGAGACGGGAGGCACCCAGCAAATATATCCATCAACACAACTCGGGTTTCAAAGGAATACAGGACCCCACAGGGTTAGGCTCACAAAAGCAGGGAGCGGAGGAGTCCAGCCACCACCCTGCATCACCTCCTCCTGGGAAGGGACAGCAACAGGAGTGAGTATGCCCCAAAGAGGGGCAGGAACCACAGCATCATATGAGCCAGATGGCACAGGATGCCCAGGGTGGTGTTTTCAGGGGAAATTTGGAGCCTCTGTCCAATGTTTGATTCTGCAGCTGGGAACAAGTCTACTCTGAGGTCTCCTAACATCAGAGGTTTCTTCCAGCAGTGTCTCCTCTGGGTTGGGGCTGCTGGCTAGGGAACAATCTAAACAATTTTTCTCTCATACTGTGCTTGGTTTTGAGAGATTTCCAGTGATCTCAGAGTGTTTTGTAGCACTTAAAGGCAAAAGCAGATGGCTGTGAGTGCTGATTCTGCAGCACCACAGCTCCTGAATGGCACAGGGTTCATGCTGTGAGAGGCCATGACAAGAAAGTGCCACACATCCCCAGTACATCTCAAGAAACACCCTCTCCAGAATACAATGTGGCCCTGAAATGTGGCATGCAATGTTGTCCAAGGGTGCAAAGCATCATGACATGGTGCTGGAGAGGTGTTGTCCATACTGCCTAGTGAGCCTAGTTGGTGGGACATGCTGAGGCCAGGCACTGCCTAAGAGAATTAACCACTTACCAGACAGGGAGGCTGTAGTTAATTTAATAGTACAGATGATCTGTGGGCCTTTTGTTTCCAGGTGTCTTATTTAGAAACAGAGGAATAGATTACACGTGTGGCTATCATGGCAGCTTCTGAACTGGCAAGAACTTGACACATGCACAAACACATGCACACTTTGTGGAGTTGGAGCCCCATGTTTGATTCATTCATAGATTCATAGATATTAGGGGTTGGAAGGGACCTAGAAGATCATTACTACCAGAGTTTTGGGTCAAGGGGAGAAAAAGAGCTTGAGCCCTTTTGCAATAGGACAGCTGTGGTTGCCAAAGTGCAAGACAAGTCCTGGCAAGAAACAAGTTCATTCTGTAACTTTTTTTTTTTTATCATTTACTTATTAACAACTCTCTCTGGCTCTCACCTGAAGCTGCTGACCTGTTCCTCCTAGACAGAGCAATTAGCAGGGAGACAATGATCTGCAGAGGGCAAGGAGCAGCCTGTGCTGAGTTGGGGGTGGAGGTAGGGAAGGGGTGCAAGAGGCTGAGGGTCACAAACGAAAGAGCTGTTTATGGCCCCAAGAGGGAGGATTCAGTAAAAGGCCATCTAGCTTGACTTGACTTATTCTTGGCCTATCCCTTCTGCGAAACACTGGTATATGTCCTTGTCCCCACAGGCTTCCAGTGTCCCCAGTGTATACGTACAGAGATAGAATGGTGAAGGTGTCAGAGAGGGAGAGAGAGAAGGTGATAGGCCATATTCCAGCTCCATTAAACCTTTGAGATTATATTTTAAGCAGGAAGGAAGAGATCTTGCCAATGTCCTCTACTGCTAGTCCCTGTAACTGCTTCTGGACAGAGAGATGGGAAAGCTCTTCACTCTGCCTGCTCAGAAGGCTGTTTCCCTTCCCATCTTTGCTGTGGTTATCTAGACAGAAGGTCCTTGGGACAGAAACTCTGTGTTCATGCTGGTAGCTAGCACACAGGGCTCTGATGTCTATCTCAGTCTCCTGTGCTAATCGCAGTGCAAGTAATTGTTTGACAGAGAGAGAGAGCAGGTCTGCCTTATACATGTGTATTCTGATCTCCACATCTGGGCCAGCCCCTTGACATCCTACTATAGCCACTGTTATGGAACACACCCCTTGTAAATTATGAGTCTCTAAACATCTGTGTCCTTCAGACCACATTCTCTTAATTGCTGGAACCTGGTGAGACTGGTCACAACCACAGGGGGCTTCCCAGGCTGACACCTCAGCAAGAAATTAGCTTTATGGTGTAACTGAATGACAATGTAGAAGAACCCTTCCTCTAAACAAGAGTCTGCAGAGAGAAGGGTCAAAGGCATTAAGTTAAATAACCATATTATCTAACAAACTATTTAACCATGTTAAATTGCATCTAAAAAGGAGTTGGTAATTCCTAATATATTTTTTTTAAATGAAAAATTTACTTTTTTAAAAATGAAAAGCATTTCAATGGAACAATCCTGTGTGATGCCAAATGTTTTGGCCTGATCTAGCTAGATATTTAACCACACACTTCATTTCTTAAGCTACTCATGTGCTTAAATATTTTGCTGGATCAGGTCCCAAGCTCTCAGTGCTCTGTGTGGTATCAAAGGACCAGGTCTGCATTTGCAGCAGAGCTGCTGAATGCAGCCTATAATGATTTCAATCATCACACAGGAAGTTAATTTTCTGTTAATGTACTATCCAACAAAAAAGTATAAAAATTTCTTGGGATGTCTTAAATGTGTGTTTTTGGACGGTATTCTAGCCAGAGTATTTGTAAAACAGGCACATGTATGTAAAATTTAGTGGAATATACTGGAAAATTATTTTGTTCTAAAAAAATCAGGACTGTCACCCAAGATCTGACTTTAAAAGTGGCTGAAGAGTGACAGGGAAAGAAATGGAGAGCATGACCACTTCATACATACAAAGCTGACCAAGCTAGTTTGAATAATTCACATAAATGATTTAGAAAATAATTTCAAGCAACAGATGGGGAGAAATTATCAGCTGATGGCAGACAACTGGTGAGCAGAGAAAGAGACCATGCACTTGAGCAAAGTAGTTCTCTGCAGATGGCTGTGTTCAGTAAGGAAGGATAAAAAAAATCAACCTGACCATTAACAAAAAGTGAAATGGACTAGTTGAGTTTCACTGGTCCTACTGAAGGGAGTACAAAGAACAAGAATGAAGCAGGACTAGGTGGAAAAAGGTGACTCTAATTTCTAATCTTGTGTATTGTAATTACAGTGTTAAATGTGCAAGTGTAAAGTGAACGGATGAGATGGCATAACTAAAAAGAATTTGTGGAAGAAAGCTGAGAAGAAACAGGCTCTGTCAAAGCCAAAAAGGATGCATGCCAACGTTGTTTCTCTTGGCATAGGTCAAAAAGCAGACTGTGTGACAAGAGAGAAACTGGAGAAAACTAAGACAATGCCCAATTAGATCATGCAGTTCACCTCCCTGGAGCCTGTGGCAGACTGGTAAGAATTTTCTTCTGTTGGGGAGGGAAAAAAGAAATCAAATATTCATAAAACTTTTTTTCTTTCCTTCCCCTGAAAACTTAAGAAACAAACCCCCACTTTAAAAAATCATTTTCAGTTTAATATGTTCACTCCCTGCTGACTATCTTACAAGAAAAAAAAAATCAGATACTGACTGTGCAAATGCTCAGTAAGTCAATGCTCTGATTTCCTGCTATGACAAAATCTTGGAAAGACCTAATCATGCTTCTTGTTACTGCTGAAATCTTTCTCAGTCACATGTAATCCTGAGCCCCATTGCATCAGAGTGTCACAGGTATGTTAGAGATGTTCCTGATAGTTCACAGAGCAGATCCTGAATCATCGGTGCCTGGGTCAGCCCATGCTGGGACAAGCCATTAGTCCCACAAAAATGAGCTGCTTCATTCTTGTGGCTCCTTTTTGTACGTGTTGTTATGGCAGCTAGGAACTCTTGCAGCTCCAGAGGGTGGCTGACCACCTCCATAGTTGCTTTCAAGTGAATTGTGAACCTGCCTTAATTCTGAGAAGACTTTGGGGAATTATTATCATTCTTCTGGGACCAGAAGTCATGATGCTTAGGTTACCTCTAACTGCGAGCCTGACTGGCTGGGCTGAATTTGGCAAGAGATTTCTGTATGTAGACAGCAGGAGAGATGGGAACAGCATCTGAGTATGTGCTGAATCTAGTCAACAATGAGGCTCCACTGTGAGCTGGTGTCAGGGCCAAGAACAAAACTGTGATTCCCCAAGCCTGTGCTGCATATTGTACCACAACATCTGTTCAGGCTCTTCAGGCACCAAAATATTCCCTGTAGCCTTTCTCCTCAGTGCAATCTTCAAAGCTTTAAATAGTGAAGATTCCTAGAGGGTTTCACAGCCAGGATGTTTCTCCCTTAATTTTATTCTGCTTCATTTTTGTCTTTAGTGAGAAGCCCCTGCTGTTATCCTACCATCCTACCTAAGTCTTGTTTTGTTATTATCTTCCACCTAAACTTCACAGGTTATGTATCCATTATTAGCAATATTTTTGACACACCTAGGACCTGGCACCGGAATTCTGCTCTGTGATCAGAATTATGGTTGCTTTTAGAAAATGATGACTATGAAGTATTTTCTCATCACTACCATATTTCCTTGCTGTCCTGTGTAACAGGGAGAGTTGAAGATACCCACTGCAGGAAGGGACTGGCTTGTAGATAATGGATCTACCCTCATGAGAGGAGTGGTGCTGCTCTTCATTACTCTCTATCAATGGACTAATAAGTACTGGCACCAGTAGCAGTAGCTACAGTAAGACTGGTGGGTTTGAACATGAGCTGGTCAAACTTTAGATAGCATGTGCACCTGGAGGAAACATGCCAAGGTTTGTTCAGCATCTTCAGGACAGGAGGAAGCAGAGAGAAACCAAATCACCCCAAGGGAGGCAGCATTGCATGTCTGTTGGGAGGTAGTTGCAGCTGACTGATCTCTGGCTTGTCCCTCCAGCTAAGTGTTGAGGAGAGCTCCCTGGGTGTGAGAATGGTCACCCTCTGGGCTGGAGATCTCTGTCCCTCCCACATGTGTGGGACCAGAGGTGTGGATGGCAGAGGGGGCTGCTCTGACATTTCTTCTCCCGTCGAGGAGGGTCCCTGTCTTTGTAGAAGGCCAGCTCAGTCCTGCATGACCAACTACAACTGCTGCTCTTGTGTCCTCTCCCCCCAGGTGCTGCGTTCATTAGCTGTGAGGCCTTAGTTTTATGGGAACCCTCCCACCCAGCTTCCTTCTGGCTTAATGACAGGCCCATTAAAGAGGAGCCAATAAAGCCATGGTGCAAGAACAGCATGAGGGCCGGCTGCCTGCCCATCTTCTTCATGAGCAGGCCAGGACTAGGGGCAGGAGGAGACACCCCTGAATTACACAGCGGTGACCCCTGAGAGCAGGGAAAGCCTGCAGCTTGCAGACCAGTTTTCATACTCCTCTTTCGGGCTCACTTGCATAAACTTTTTGCAGTGTGGGGCTGGGGTTTTTTTGTGGGTTTTGTTGTGTTGGGGTTTTTTTTTCTATCTCTGAGGAGGGAGGAACAAGGTCTTTTAATGAGGGGAGGATTAACAGGCCATAAGACTCAACCCTGAAAGAGCCGTCGGTCTGTGGGGCCACTCAGCAGGACGCAGAGTAATTGGATTGGATCCTGAAGAGCACCTTGAATTGGTTCTGAGGCGGCCGCGGTGGGTTGCTCTGGAGGGGGCCGGGGGCCAAGGAGGAGGGGAGTGTGTGGCTCTTTAGAGAAGCCAGAGCCAAGATGGGGGATCAGCCGGCTCATTAAGGGATTAGAGTGTTTGTTCTTCTCAAGACTTTTGTTGCTAAAACACTTTGCGCAGCATTTTCTGGAGCCTGGGGAGCTTAAAGAGCTTGTCAGAGCCCTGCTCTTGTCCCTGCACAGAAGCAGAGACGCTCTTTCCTCTAGCCTTCCTGCTGATGGCAACAGCAGCTATTGCAGCAGCTATTGCCACAGCTCTGCTCTCCCAGCCCTTCCCATTTCTGGTGCTGCTGTCTCCTGTGGGTTTTGAGGTAAAGGGGAAGGATGACAAAGAGGATGAAGCAAAAGAAGCATATCAGGAGGGAGTCCTTTGACAGTGAGGGACACTAACGTGTTTTTAACTTAGTACTTGTTGCATGGACAATGAAGAGCTTTGTATGTTCTGTGGTGCACTCTGAAACCTTTTACCTCCCCCATGGGATCTGTGCTTGGTCTCTGGCACTTGTGGTAGCAAGTCTGGAGCACAAACTATTCTAATTTGCGTACTTGGCGTTCATATGCATGTTGTGGATAGAAATTATTGCATAGACTAATTTGCCTACCGGCACCATCTGAAATGGCCTGACTGTCGAGATGCAGTGCCAGAAGAGGCTGGACAGGGAGGGAACAGTGCAGTGAGACCTTGCCTGAGGGCACAGCTGGCCAAGAAGCTTGGTTCTCCTCTGGACCATGGCAAGAAGCTAAAGGCTCTAAAGTCCAAATCAAGAAGCACTCAGATAGCAGTGAGGGCTCTTAGGAGCTGTCAGTGGCATATGTAGATAAAGCTCTGTTGTCACCAGTTAATCCATTCTTATGGTCCACACAGAGACTTCTCACCTGTCTATCCTTTATCTGAGCTTCCCTGAGGCACATGGTTCTGGTCACAGGCAAACCCTGCCCTGTCTGACTGGGAGTGGAAATCTAGAGCCACTGGCAGAGGAAAGACCCAGGGAAGTGGCAGAGAGGAGATGCAACACTGGGGATTATCCCATTTTAGGGGCCCTCTTTCCCTCCCAATGCTTTGGGATTGATGAGTGAGCACTGGCGATTTCTCACACGGGTAGCAACACTCCTGGCACAAGGGCAATGCTGTGGGAGCTCTCCCTCTTGTCCATGAGGTGGGTACATTGGTGTGATCTGAGAGGGAGGGAGTTCTCCTGTGACCTCATGAGGACACTTGGAGGCTAAGCCCATCAGGTTTGGAGGCTCACTCTTGTGTCCTGCCAGCATGGTTCTGGTTGGTGACCACATCATTCACAGCTGGAGACCAAGCACCCAGCTTGGCAGTAGGGTGCCAACTAACCACTTTTCTACACAGACTGGGATGAGGCCCCTTCCTGACAGGGCAGCACATTGTAAGCTTCTGGGTTGATTTGGCATCCACCTTTAGAGGTCTTGGAACTGGGCAAGGGAAGTTTCATTAATTGTGTGGAGCAGCAAATGGAAGGGATTTCAGTAGGACCTCTCCAACTCCCAGTGTAAGTCACACATCCACCTCCTGTCTCTGCTGAGCAGGGGTTTCAGCTGGGAAGTCTGTAGATTGGGGGGGGAGGGGGAAAGGGGACAGACAGGCAAGCAGGGGAGGGGTAGTGGGGAGAGGGTTACAAGGAAAATAAATGAGACTCCCCTGAAATTAATTGTTTGAAGGGAGTGCCCCACTCAGCTGTGAATTCTGAAATGATTATTGGATTTGCAGGCAGACGGGGAACAGAACGGGTCGGGTGCACAATTAATATCTTATTGATAGTGGATTAAGAGAGCGAGATCAAATCTTTAACTGAGTGGAGATGCAGTTTATCAATTTGTCACAAAAAATGTAGCAATCAGAAGTGGAGAACATCAGGGGCGGCTTGTGGATCGATCTGTGTCAGTGCCTCACAGTGCTGCTCAGCAAGGAGACCAACTTGCCTCCAGGTGTCCAGAGAGCTGGAGGAGACCAGTTTAGCTCTGGCCATGTCAAGAAGGGCACCCTGGGGAGAGCTGGACCTCTGGGTACAGGGGCATCACCAGGAGAGCTTTAGGCAGGTGATGTCATGTTCCCATGGATGCTGCATAGCAGTGCTCCAGTGTGGGGTGCAAGCAAAGCACTAGCTTCCAGAGATGGTGGCAGTGGGAGTTGTGAAGGCTCAGACCTTAGTATAGCAGTAGGTGGGCTTGCAACCAGCCAGAGCTTCCCAAGCTACAAAGCAGGATGGGAAACCTGCTAAATAAATTTTTCAAACTACTTCAGATGCAGATGAATGGTATTTAATGAGGAAAAAAAGCTCATGTGCTCTTGGGCCATACAATGCAAAGCTGTGGGTGCTGCCTAGCTTACTGACTGTGGGCTTCCCACTCCTGTTGGAAACTTGATGTGTTGTTAACATCTGGATGTTGATACTTCTGAATTCTGTTCACAGTGCTGCTGTCTTGGTCCTGCTGCTGAGAGCTTTCTCCAAGCAGCCTGGCAACGATGTGTGTTTTGTGTTTTGGGAGTCCAGTTTGTTGACCAACTCCTCAGCCTTGATCAGTCAGTATTCATGGCTCAGGCATAGAAGGTATTTACAGCCCATGAAAGCACTTTGATAGCTGGGCAAAAAGACAGGAACTCCACAAAGAATATCCAGCTTAGAAAACAGTCCTTTCTGCATCTTGAGATACTCCTGTAACATCAAACCCCTTTTGCAAGCTCTAGAAAGCATTTTGGCTGCATGGGGTCTTCTCAAAAAGCCTGATCTCTCAGTTGAAAACCTCAGGTTTCTCAGTTAGAAAATAAAAGTCACTTCTAGCCAACATGGCTGTGAACTTTTCAAAGTAACCCCTAAAGACTAATAACAGAGAGAAAAGGAAGAAGAGACCAGAGTCAGATGGCTGGTAGTGTTTGTTTTTATGAAATCAGACTTTTGAATTGCAGGCCTCCCTTATAGATTTTTGTTGTGAATATTTGGTTTTGCAACCAGGGAAAATTAAACCCAAGGCAAATGTTTAATGAGCACCTCTTTCAGAGCAGGCACTGCAAGCAGCTGTAATGTCTCTGCAGCGGAGCCTAGCACCATACTTCAGTCACCAGTTGGACTCCAGCATTTTTTATTTTTTATTGCTAACGTAAAACTTCCTGCTATTCTAACAGATGGGGATGGCCTGTAGAAGCCAGCAGCCTCCTTGGTGGGCTGTGGAGTCATCAGGAGTCTCTAATAGAATTAATTTCCCTTCTCTTAAAGACCTTGCAGAGTTGTTTCAGTCCCTTGGGCCTTTGCAAAAGATGCTATGCACCTGGGTGAGGCATGTGATGGTGGAAAGGCTGCTCATAGCAAAGGCAGCCTCTCATGCTGTCACTGCTAGCTTTGAAGGCAATTACATTCTCTCTAGGGTTGTTGGGTTTTCACGTGAGGCCTCCTGGCTGTTTGCAGTCATTATCAGGGTCCTGGAGTGCTATGGGGACCTCTGGAGCTTGGCCGAGTACAGGTAAGAAAGGGGCCACAGCTGGAAGCCCTTGGAAGTTGGATAGAAAATATGAGGAGGAAGGAAAAATCAAAGATGAGTTGGTTAATCCATGGCCTTGGTTTTCTGCCTGCTGTTTACTCGTCTGTACCACGCTGTTTTTTCCCCACCAGTGTGTCAAGAGTCTCTGAGGGTCTTTGACTCCTGCTGGCTTTTTGAGTGTTCTGGGAGCCAGTGAGGGGCTGCTGTGAGGTCTGAGAGCACCATGATGTGGAGTCTGGAAGCTGATGAATCCTTGAGCTTGGTAACACAGCCAACTAAATGAAGTGATGCATTTTTTTTCTCCACTGGCACCAGGACAAAAGGCCATATGTCAGCCTGGTTTAACTGGTATGTGCTAGCTGAGTGAGAACCAGTGCGTGCTCACTGTGAAGATGTGAGAGGTCTTGGGGTCTGCTAGGTGCAGACTAGTGCTAGGGTAATCTCTTCCCTTTAACAGCAGTAGCTTCCTAGTATGTGGTGGCTATGCCAGGACTCCTGTAGATATGAGATTCCTTGTACTGAGTATCCCCAGCTGGGAGCATGTGGGGCATCACAGCCGTTGAAGTGCCTTGGAAAGTCCCTAGAAATCAAAGCATGTGTGTCAGGGAAGAAAAAATGTGGATTTGTAGCAAGAAAGAGTCTGAAGAGAAGGAGACAGTGCTTGAAGATGTGCTGAATGGCCTGCCTAGAGAGGTGGTTGAATCACCAACCCTGGAGGCATTTAAGAAAGGAATTAATAAGATGCTTCAGGACATGCTCTAAGAGCAGGAATGTAGGGCACTGTGTTTGGTGTGGGGTATTTTTTTGATGTGTTTTTGGGGTTTTTTTGGGTATGCTTGGACTCGATGATCTAGAAGGACCTTTCCAACCATATTTATTCTGTGATTCTGTGAATATCTGGGGAGGGAAGGCAAAGAAGCAGGACGTAGGAAGGGGCCATTGAGATGACACTTCGCTGCTCTTTCTGTGCACTATTGTGTAAACATGCTGAAAGCCATAGAGAGCCTTTGTTTTGGAAAGGGCCCCGAATTAATTGTGATGTACAAGCTGCCCTTCAACAAGCTCTGGGCCTCTCGTTTATTTCTCCCCCAAGCCTTTCACAGCATCGACCCCCACACAGTAAGAGCAGGGCTGGGCAGCCCCCCTCCACCCTGCCGCACCTCCGCGGCCGGCAGTGGAAGGTAAATCCCTTCCTGAGCCCCCGCACCACGGGGTGCCCCCACAGAGGGGTGCCACACGGCCGTCACACCGAGCCCATCCCAGCCTTCCCTCCACCCGGTCCCACCCGAGACCGTGGGCAGTGTCGGGCATGCTGACGCTCCCGGGAGGGCCCGGCCCCTCGTGGCTGTCATATGACCAGTGTGGCCTTTCCCAGCACCGAGCTTGGGGGCTAATTAGCGCATTCAGGGGCACTGCTGGAGTGGAAAGGCGCTTGTCTGGCGGCGGGGAGGCGGGAGGTGACCTGGGGGATCGGCGGTCCGCGCTCTCCTCCTCCTCCTGTGCCACCGGCCAGGTCTCACCTCCGGCGGCCGGGGAGAAGGGAGGCATCTACTGGGGAGGACGGTGAGCGGGAACGGGGAAGACCGTAGTGCAGGCGGTGACTGGGCTAATTTGTAGGGGATGGCAGCCGGAGAGGCTGAGTCAGGCGGGCGCTGCCGTCCGGAGCGCTGCGCTGGCGGGCGAGGGGCACCGCGGGGTCCTCTCCTTTCACTGCCTCCCGGTTCTGCTCCACAGACCCTCCTTTTGTCAGCCCTCTGAATGGGAGCCCTGCCTGCTCTCGGCCCCGCTTTTAATTAGGGCTTCCGCTGCCCGCGCCTGCCCCTCCGTTGCCTCCCTCCCCCCAGCGCTTTTAAATTCTTTGACACAATTTAGCGCTGGCTCCCTTGTCCTGGCTGCCGGCCGGGACGAGAGAAAGGCGAAGAGAAGCCAGCCGGGAGTGCCAGCGTCCTGGCACGTCCGGGGCTCAGCTGGAGGCGCCGGCACGGGGCCGTCAGGGCGCTGCCAGCCCGGCCGAAGCGAGCGCATCCCGCCTGGCGCACCGCTGTCCCTGGGCTGCCGGCCTGACGGCCCGGCCACCTTCCTCGGGGCTCATCCGGGGAGGATGCTCACAGCTCAGAATCCCCAAGCCACCTCTTCACCCCACGGACTCTGGGGTGGTTAGTTCTAGGTTAAGCCCATGGAACATAGCCAAGATGTTATTTAAAAAAAAATGTATTTTTTTTTTTAAATCATACCTATTGTGGCATGTTGGTGGCTCTTGACAGAAGACCTTGCTGGAAAACATTGTTTTACAGTTGGGAGACAAATGAAAGGAAGACCATGTTTTGATACAATTTCTGTCTTTTCTTTGGACTGCATGATGGTATTTGATGGGCAATTCAGAAGTTGATAGGTAGCCAGGAGTTTCATAGTTACATGCTCCAGACTTTTCCAGACCTCACGTGTATCCATGCGCAGGTGTGTCTGTACCAAGAAAAATATTTTAATATTTTTTCTATGCAAAACACTTTTTGATGTCCAGCACAGTTGCATCTTCAAGAGACTTGAATGTTTATGACTAGTCTTTCACAGAGAATTGTGATGATATATTTATGCAGATAAACACAAGGAAGGAAAGCAGCTCCAGCCAGGATTTATGGGTCCTTCTATGGCTAGATTGCATCTTGTTGGCTCTTCTTTGGAATGCTTGATCCAGAAGCATCGCCTTGGCTTTTTCTTGTCACTTTTGATATCCAGGTTCTTACTTCCTTTTGGGATGACCTTTCATTTGGGTGAAATACAGTTTTCCCCCTATAAGCAACAGCTCATGTCTCAGCTACAGGCAACCCTGTGCTGTCCCTGTACAAGGGGCCATTGAGAATTGAGGCTCTGGGGTATGATGTCCTGCAGGGACCTTTTCAGTCTGCATCCTCTGCTACAGGTGGGCAGAGAGGAGATTGAACTTGCTGGATGCCCTGTCTGCTGCTGGATGCGTTTCTGGGTCACCTTGGAGAGTCTGCAGAGTAGAAACCTCTCCAGAGTGGGAGAGGATTAACGGATGGAAAGAAGTTCCTCTTTGTGTCATAAATCCCCCTTTTCTTTCCTCTATCAGCAGTTGTTGGTAGGTGGGAGTTGGAGCTCTGCTGTCCACCATGAGTGCTGGGTCTGTGGCTCCAGCTGCAGGATCCCCACAGCTGCCGCCCTCCGAGCACGAGACAGCCCAAGACTGCCATGGTGCCAGGAGCACTTGGTCAGAAAAGCATGGCTGCTTCCCGGGCTGCTAATACCTGCTCAGCCCCAGGCCTCCTGTGGCCAGCCCAACGCCAGCTGGGTCTGCGCCATGGCAGTAAGAGCCGGCAGGTGCAAGCTGAGCAGATGCCGAGGTGTGGGCCAGGGTGGGTGGTGCAGTTTGGATGTTTCTACCTCATCTGATACAATCAGCATTGCTGTGCACATGCGAGGAAAGTTGTTCGATAGGAATGACCCATGATGCTGGGTTAATTCTGTTTACAAAAGAATAAATATTATAGCAGTGTCTTATAAAAGAGAATCAATAGCTTCCCTTTGCTGGGTGATCCCTTCATGTCTTCGAAAATCGATTCCCCTCCATTCCCCTCCTCCCTGCTGCACAGCTATCTGTTTTTCGGGGTGACGGGGGGGTCAGGCGATTATTGAAGTATATGTGAATTTACAATATTAACGACTCACGACGGTGTGTCCGCAGGTTCACGGTGAATTAATTATCTGTTTAAGAAGCCATGAAGAAATCAATCAATGAAAATTTCTCACTCTTTTGAGAGTGAGGGAGCTTGTCAATTTATTTTTTTTTAACATTCACAACATTTAAAGCAACAGTACAGCTTTTTTCTTTTCAGCAGAACAGGAGTGGGAAGAAGCTCTTTCAGGGTTGAGGGAGACCTGTCCAGTTTGGTGCAGCACTGGCAGGTGCAGCAGACCCAATTGCTGGCCTCCTCAGAGGATGGAAAGCATGAAGGACACATTCTGAGTGTTTTTGTCCTTGAGTTAAGCCAACAGTGGCCTTCTCTAGATGGCAAGGTAAAAGCCCACTATTATGTAGGATGTGCTAGCAGAGACTGTTTTGGTGGGCCATGAGGTCTGCCACAGACATGGTCTCCACCCAGCACCCTTCTGCCCTTCTGGAAATCCATCTGCTATGATAAGCTAGCAGAGGCCAACATATGGCTGCACTTCAGCAGTTCCATCCTGGGAGGATCCAGACATTCTCCCATGATGGACACAGGAGGTAGGGACTATCAAACAAAGAAGAGCAGCTGAAAGCAGTAATATCTCCAGTCACCTCAAGATGTGCTGGAAGAAGTCTGTCAGAGTGCTTCATGACTCAGCCTTCCGCACTACACTGCTGTGTCTAAATTTGGGACCAGCAGTGGTGAGCATGCAGCCATGAGGCATAGGTTTGGCAAGCCCGGACACAGACCCCATGGACCTCCTCTGCAGAGGCAAGGTCAGGTATCTCTGGACAGCAAATGGCCCAAGACTGCTTATCTTCCACCTGGTGCTAAAGCTGCAGCAGAGGGAACAAATTTCCTTAATGCCACATCCCCAGAGGTCTTTGAGTCATCCAAAGCATTCAGGAGGACAATAGTATGAGCTGGCAACTTGTACCATTAAACAGCATCTGGCTGAGGTCCTTAGGTCAACTTGAAGATATTGCTCTGTTTGGATGGGGTTTGATGAGACTAGAATACTGGAAGAGGGCATTTACCCTATATTTTAGGATTTGGCAGGCAAAAATATAAACACTTTGACGCTGGTCAAAAAATTGGCAAGGGAAGATGGATTTAATAACTGCTCAGAGGGTGAAGAGGTTTGTCTGTAGTTCCTTATGCTCATCCTGACCCTTCTAAAAAACTGTCCCTTCTCATGTCTTTGGAGTTTGTAATGTATTGACACTTGTGCAGTGTTGATATCCCAGTTAAAAGGGAACAATTAGGGCAGGAGGAGAGGAAACTGAAATCAGGAAGGCACAGTCTTTGTCAAGAAAAGTGAATTGGACACTGCCCCTTTCCCTCATCCCTAACCAGGCAATACACAGTGAGGTAGGGATGCCTCAGAGAGAAAGACTTAGTATTTGGAGGGGGGGGTAACAGAGTGTAGGGGTGGCATTCAGCTGGACACCCTGATAAACAGGCTAGAGGAGAGAAGGGAGCAAGGACAACATCTGAGGCTGCCTTCACAAGCCCAGGCAGACATGGCCCCTTCCCAACCCCATAATCCTACTGACCTGTGCCGAGAGGCGTCCCCGCCAGGCACACCCATCGATGTAACCAGAATGGAGAGAAGAGCCCATATTGACACAGGAGCATCTGTGTCAGTAATTGTCATGCAGCCTGGCAAATTGCTTCAATGTGCCATCCCCTCCAGCCGCACAGCTCAGTGGTGGCAGCAGGCCTGGGAGGGGGGCTGTGCTGCTTGCCAGAGACAGGAAGAGCCCCAGACCTGGAGGGAGGATTAAGGAGCCCACAGGGACCTGCTGTGTCCTAATCCAGGTTCCTTGTGTCTTGACAAAGTTTCACCTGATGGCTGCTTGGCAGGTGCTCTGTCTTGCAGTGCTCTGTCTTACTCAGCTCCATCATTCCAATATTCCGAAATCAGACCCCAGTGAGAGAGGGGGAACAAACAGTTGCTGTCAGGTGACATTTACACCAACCAAAGGAGCTTTGAAAGGTGGTGGTGCTGTCCCTTCCTTGTCCCCAACCCTTACTTGGCCACTGGGAACAGGGGATGCATACCAGTGTGCTCCAAATAAACACCCAGCTTTTCTCCCATCCATATATGCAGCTGCTTTCTGAGTCTAGACTAGAACACAAACAAAAGGTGAGGTTACCCCTGAAAATTAGGTACCTAGTTTGAGGTTGCATAAACCACAACTTTTGAGATGTCACAGATTGGATCCATTTAGTGCCCTTTAAAGTCATCAGGTTGGCCAGAAATGACTGCTTTCATTTCCATCAGTTCTTTTCCAATAATCTCTAGCTCTGTATTTCCTATGCTTTTTAATGGCAGTGCAGTTCCAGCGGAGATTGTTAAATTTGCATTCCTGGTCCAGGCGTATGAGTTTGACAAAATACTCCAGGCCAAATCATGACATTCTGAGATAAGCAAGACCCCCAGAATTTGGCTAAGTGTAGGAAACTCTTTAAAAGATGCAGTTATTTGTCAAAGGTCATTGTAAACCCCACCTCCTGACCTGCTGCCACTGGATACAAGTTCTTACATCTAAAAGGTGTCCTGCTCCTCTTATTTCCTAGCTTCTTTGGTGATGAGAGAAAAAGCCAGCGATATAAAAACCAAAACCAACAACAAAACACCCTCAAGCACAAGCACAGTAATTCAATTTAATACTAATGACTTTACCAGCACTCCTTTAATGGCTATAGATTTTGCCTATGTGTTGGAAAATGTATCTGAGATGAAGAGCCCACAGTCTGCCTTCCAGAGGAGAAGGTGCCATTGTTTTTTCCCAAAGCATGATGTAATGTAGGACTGGGAGGTCTCCCAGGCTTTCTCAATACTGTCTAACCTGGGGTGCAATTAGTGTTATGATAGGGGAAGGGGATACAGCCATCCATTCATTGTGGAGCCTGCGGAGATTTCAGAAGTAGTGAGTTGATGCCTTGATTTCCTCTTTGGGTCGGTGTTGGTCCCGTGCTTTGATTTGCTGCAAGTGCACCTCTAGTCCTGGCACGATCAGCATGGTGATTTTGTGTGTCTGGGTCTCTCCACTGCTCACAGTTAGATATTATGTCCCAGATGCCAAATGGATGCAAGTGAAGGAATCTATGGATTTCAACTGGGTCGACTGCTGAGACCAATATACTTCATTTCTCTGCAGACCTCCCAAGGAACCATGTAATAGCCTGTTAATGGGACAATTGTGTCCCACATTAGGGATGGCTGCATTAGAGAGGCAGATGAAATTACTTCTTAAATACAGGAAATTCCAGGTGTTTACAAGCATCTACACAGGCAAATCAACTGTGTAAGATATCCCTGTTACACTCTTGGAGAATGACTGGTTCTGACAGAGCTGTGTTATGAAAACCAAATGGGTATCACATGCACAAGGGGTGGAATCCCCGTGGGTGGTAAGCAATGTTTCAGATGAGCCACACTTTGCCCGAGGTTCTTGAGGAAGGAAAACTCCATCTGCCCTTTAGCCACATTCCTGGCGGGTCAGAAATGCTACAGAAGCAGTCAATGGAAAAGCCAAGAACCATGACTAGAACATTGATTCAGAAGATCTGAATCAAAGTAGGAACATCATGGTTCAAAATAGGCCCGTGTTTCATACTACTGGACAAAAATATTATGCAAAAGGAGTGAAGAAGAAGATTAGATGCTAATTAGGAAATATAAGCAGCTTCTGTCATGGCCCTCACATTCCAACTGCTGACCAAGTGAGGACCTACCAGGACAGCTCAGGAGTTCATAAACTTCTCCAGTGCATGAGTATCCAGTATACACCAAAGATACATTTTGAGGCCTACAGTGGACTTTTGTTACAAGAAAGAGGTGTTTATACAAATGCTTTAGAGACCAAAGACTTTCCAAATGGAGTGTCTCAGCTCTTGTAATTTGGTTTCTGTCACTTCCTTTCCTGCTATAGCAAAGACAAACTTCCATAGGATCAATCCCCAGAGTCCAGGTAACAGGTGAGAGAGGCTCCAATTAAAATAACATCTATCATTTAGTCTATTTGGATGGACTAAAAACCCATATGGGGACATGTCTGCCTTGCAGAATAGTCCAACCAGGGATTTGCAAAAAGAGAAGGTCAGCCTGTGCCAGTTTTCTATGTCTAGCCATGTTCCTTCAGGGCTATGCAGGAAAACTAAGTCATGCCTCTTGCATTTAGCCAACTCTGACCGCTCCTGCATACTGCCATGCTTCACAGCTCAGCTCTGACTGTACCTGCCAGCACAGGCACACCCAGTGAAAGGCAGTGCCTGCTGTCAACTGTTGATGCTAAGAGGAAAGACTTGGCCAAAGATGTAGAGGAAAGAAGAGTTAGGGCTTGAACCTGGATCTCAGCCAAGTACACTCTCCACTTGTGACTGAATGTTTGAACAACAACAAAAATAAAAGGTGGGTTGTTTTTTTTCTCAAGCAAAACTCTGTCACTGCAGGCTTGCCATGGCCTTTCTGGCCTCTTGGAAGAGGATGTTCTGCCAGGGAGCCAGTCTGACTCCTTTGGTTTTGTGTGAGGCAGAGAAGGAAAGTCCCCCTTGGCCTCTGAGTTGGTGCTCTGCAGCAGATGCAGTTGCATCTATATTGTCTGATTCTTTCCTTGGGTACGTTCCAGACTCACACCCAGAAGAGAAGTTCTCAGAACAGGACTTTCAGATATTCATTTGGAGGTAACAGTTTGGGTCTCTGCTATGAACCAGGCACTGGAGAGAGGGGTACATACTTACACTCTTACTATTTACACATAATTTAATCTCCAACTGCTCCCACACCAGTTGCCATTCCAAAACCACTAACCTGTATTTTTGTCTTTTCTATTCTTTTTTAATGCTCAAATCCCCAGGGCTGGGTTCTATGCCATTCAGAGCGAAAATCATCCAAAAGGAACATCTTCCAGAATCACATCAGAATGATGATCAAGATCCTTAAACCAGAGATTTACAGCTTACAAGTTAGTTAATGTGGCTTAGACATCTCCATGGAGCATAAATACCCCTGTATGCATTTCACCCTACTACAGGGTGCCCTAGACTCCTTCTTTTCACACATTGTGAATCTAGAGGGCAGTCTCTCAATTTAGAGCTGTGTCTGACTGGCTGCACAAGGGCAAAGCAGAGGGATAACAGGGTGTGCACATTTCAGGCCCAACTGCTGTGAAATGCAAGGAAGTAGGTACCTGCAGGGGTAGTCTGCTCATCGTGTAAGATGCCGTAACCCCTGGTGTCTTTGCAAAGAGAGGTTGCATCTTTGTGGTAAACCAAGTGCTTATCGCTGGGGAAAAAATGTTAAACAGGTTTGGTTTTCCTAGCGTGGCTAAGGGAGTATCCTCAATGGGGGAGCTGGTGTAGCCATGACCACGGAAAGAGTTGACCACCTTCTCTCCCCCCACCCACCTCAGGCTGCCCATCATCTCAGACCCTCAGCCTGACAGTAGTATTTGCAGGGAAGGCTTTGAAACTTCCCACTTTCTGGATGTCCAGAGGTGGAGAAGCAGTGGGTGACAATCCCAAACTGTCGCTCCCTGTGGGGCTTTGGGAGACCCGTGTGAGTGCGAGTGGGGCACATGTGTCCTGGGGAGGGGTTTTGTGTACACAATTCACCATTCACAGTGGCTTAGCTGAAGTGCCCCCCTCCCTCTCCAAAGCATCCCTGACACTCTAGGTGAATATTTGAAAGACAGGATCCGGGCTTTGGTTCGAGAGCCTCTTTGTACAGTGCTAACTGGTTTCAGGGCTGTAATTATCTCTCCAAGAGAAGCTGTAAATTGGATTAAGGCACTGAGTTGCAGCTGACTGAGCTCCCTCCATTGCCCCACCTGGTGGGCTGCTGAGCGATAACAAAAAATGCCGAGAAATCGGATTTGGATTCTGCTTCACACTCATGGCTTCCTTCTGGAAAAAATGAAATTTTTCCGGCAGAAAGGGCTGGCATGGGTTTGCTGGCAGTATCAGTCCTGGGCTCGTATCATCTGCTGGCACTCTTCCGGAAACGCGATCCCCTCCGTTATCAGAGAGAAATAAATAAATAAACAGCAGGAGATGTTTTGGCAAGGAAGGAGGAATCGCACCAAGAGGCGTGCGCATACACACACACACGCACACGCACACACACACACACACACACACACACACACGCCCCGTGTCTTCACAGCCCGAGCTGTCTGTCGCATGAAGAGGAGAAAGAGGTGGTAGCACAGGCAAAGGGAGCTGTTTGTTTTGGGGTTTTTTCCGTTGTTTTTTTGTTTGTTTGGTTTGGTTTGGTTTTTTTGTTTGTTTGTTTGTTTTGTGGTTTGTTTTTTTGTTGTTGTTGGCTTTTTTATTTGGTTGTTTTTTTGTTTTTAATTCCTGTCCTCTGGGCTGAAAGAATAGTCCATTTTTAGTATCTTCTGTTGAAGAAGATGTTAATTATGCAAATCACCATTTCCCTCATGTAGGGTGTCCTGCAGCATCTCTCCCCACACCTTAGAATAAGGTACTCTTCCTTTCCTGTGGGTGCTTTCAGCCCAGTACAAGAGGATCCAAAACTTACAGTCAGTGGTGATACAAGTACCTTGGCTGATTTCAGCATCTTGATCAGGGTAGACTAACACCAGGATCATGAGACTTGATCCTCCCCTTCTGAAATATGAGAGGCTTCATATCTGGGCTCTTTTATACTCATAGGTGTGTATTTCCCTTTGGAGATGCAGGAGCACTGCACTGCAGGTACCTTTAGGACAGGCATCCATAGGAAACCCAACAGGGATGGGCAGTACCAATCAAGGCTCCTGAAAGAAACCTTCAAGTTACACTCTGAACTTGTGGGACTAACATGGGTGAGGGTTTCAGTTCAAGAAAAAGTTTGTAATGGAGAATTTCTGTCTATAGAAGAAACAGGTTATCCTGGGTTTGGAGGCAGTTTAAAGCACTGCCTTTCCTTCACAAGGAGAGATCCGAGGACCAGCTTTTGAGGTGAACCCAATCAGTACTTTATCCATAATCTGGTTTATTCTGGCTCTCAGAGCTACCAAATGGGGCTTGTGTCTGCCCTCAGACTCCTGTAATTTGCCATCTGCAGGCTTTCCTCCCTCTGCTCCAACCAACAGGGCATCATCTTCCCAGCCATCCTGGCTATGGGGAACACTGGGAAAGGCATTGCTTGGTGTCTGCAGCAGTGACGCCTGTCGCCCACTGCATCTCAGGAGCGAGGCGGCTGTCTCTGCCCATAGGCTGCCCCTGCCAGCTGGCAAGGAAGCACCACTGGCAGCAACTGTGAGGGCTGTCCCAGGCTGTGTGGCTGCTCTGGGAAGAGGGATGCCTCTGAATGGAGAGAGGATCTGAAAAACCTAAAGGGGAGTCATAAGCCTGGGGAAGCAAGCCCCTAGTCAGTTGGCACCTCACATGCGTTGCAAGGCCAGCAATAACCTGTATGGCTCTGGTGTGTCAGCCAAACTGTTCAAATGCTGTGGAAATGTTCTCCAAACTGCCTCCTAATGTAGCTTATTTCCCCTTGTGTCCCCAGACATCTGAGTCTTGGCTAAGTCCCTATAATTCCTCTTGTCCTGCTGTCTGGGAGCAGCCTCTGCACCATGTCCACTTGGCCTGACACAGCCCTGGGAGGTCAGCCCTGGCCCTGAGGCTAAAAGATGCTCTGCCAAATCAAGTAACACTGGACCTGCACAGAGAAGGCCTCCTGCAACCTCATAGTTAGCTCTTGAATTATGCTTCTTTCCTGTGGTCCTGTTGTCATGCTACAATGAGGCATCACAGCATAGCACCTAGAACAGCCTTTTGGCCTCTCTTCTCTCTCCTGTTCTCCTCAAACCACCTAGAAAGCCATTTTCTCCTCTGCTGAGTTCTTAGAAAGCAGAAGAAATGTCCACGGGTTCAGCACTTACAACTGAGTTCAGCTCAGGTGTGTGCCCTGAAAAGAAAAAAGGCCACATCCCTTATCAGGACCCAGATTTCCCCAGCCTACATACATAGCTACAATTTCAAAATGTCCTGGTGATTCCCATGTAGCCTAAAAATTCCTCCCAAAACATGATGGGGCAGTGAGCAATTTCCTGCTGGAAATTCTGCTTTCCTTTGGGTTCCATCTAACACTGATCTTTATGTTTTTGTCAGCTTAACTTATTATTTGGTATTCAATTTGGCAATAAAATTTTTATATAAGAGATACTGTGTATTACAGATACATGGATAGATACGTGTTTATATGTGTATGTTCCTGTAAACTATAGTAAGAATTTTCCTCATCAAGTTCAGCTCCATTTTTCACACCTATAAAGTTTTTGAAAATTCTTACAGGGAGAGAACAGATATACTGATACTTATCACTGTTAAGTCTATTTCAATTATAATGTTTTGGTTTCTTTTGCTTTTAAATATTGAAAGACAGTGGTAGGAGAGCTGCATATTTAGCTCCAACTTTCCAAAGAAGGACTGAATATTCATAAATTGTATTTTTTGTTTCATTAGTTATTTTTGAACAGAGAAGAATTTAAGCATGTGCTGGAAGTTCAGCATACACTTCAGTGTTGGGGACTTGAGGAGGAGTTTTAATTGCTGAGCAACACAAGTAATAAAGTGCTGAATTCCTCCCTAGGAGTGACTGCATTTCAATGATTATTTAGGTGGCTCTGCATTTTGCCAACCTCTAGTAGAGCCCCTGAGCTCACGAGGTTTGCATGGCTGTGCTGATGATATTTTCCTGGCAAATCTCCCTGGGAGTCTGCTACAGGGTTTTCAGATTACTTTTATTTTATACCTAGAACATTGTCTTTGCAAACATCTTCCTTCACGGTTTGTGTCTGTGTGTCTTGCATACCTTTTACTGTGTGTTTTATTGTCCTTGCCATTTTAAAAGCAGGAACATGATTTATAGATGAAATTAATGAGCAAATCACCTGATGCTGAACTGATTCTGGATGTCACAGTACTTTAGACCTGATGCTGGTGCAAACAGAACACAGACATCTGGCCTGCTCCAGATTCCCTGTCCTTCAAATAATTTGGCCTTGGGATCAGTCCAGCAAGAGCTAAGGAACTTGCTCCTTCATATTTTCCTTTCTGTAGGATAGAGGAGTGCATGGTTCTGATAACATCTTATTTTCTCTTCATAAGGCTGCAGTTGGGCTTGTAACTACAATTAAAAGCTTCAGGACAAATCCCTTTGCAGTTTAACAGCCCTGAAGTCAATGCAGTTGATGAATTTGGCCTGCAGACTTCTTCTCTGGTTTTAGTTGGCTACCCACAAGCCCAGATATAAGGCATGTCTTGGGTGGATTTATATTTATGTTTCAGAATAAGAAGACCATCAGTTAGTTGCCTTTCCCATCCAATGTTAAGTCATTAAAGGCTGCAGGGTCTTCTGCATGGAAACAGGTGCCTTGATTTTTTTTGTCTCTCCATGATTGTCTTATTTCACTTACACGACATAGGATATGTCAAATAGTGTGCCTCGATTTGCCAGTGCCTAGTTGGATGACTTTGGCAGAGCCTTTAATCTTTTTTTCCTTTGGTCCAGCTGCTATATCTCTGACCTATGTTGTGTGTTGTTAAAGCAGTTTCCTTATTACCCCCAAGACAGATGTCAAGAGCCAATTGAAAACCTCCCAGGATTAGTGTTAGAGCTGTACAGGTAATCTCTGCACCCAGAAGCTTGTAAGTTAAATAGTCAAGAGGGACAAGTGTGGGAAGGGAATGAACCAGAGGTCCAGCTATTAGATGGAAGATTACACATTCCCCAGAGTGGATTTTGTCTTCCTGCAGTTTCTGCCTCCCTGGTTCTTCTTACCCACATAGTAAATATCTCACAAACACCCATTATTCTCTTTGCTAAAATTTAATGTCTGTTCTTCCTTCCCTACAAAATGGTGTGCACAATTCTCCTCTCACCCCTGCTTGGCACTGCAGAGCTGGAGGGCAGGCTTGGGGCTCATCAGTCCTCACTGGGCTCTGCAAGGTGACAAGGCTGTCCCTTGATGAGAGGTGTGGATGTGGACATTAAGATGAGGTTGTCCCTCAAGTGTGAGTGTTGCGTGTTTCCAGAGAGGAGAAAAGGCAAACATGAGGGCTGAAGGGATGCAGAAGGGATGGGAGGAAATCCATGGGTGGGCAAGATTCCATTTTGACTTTATCTGTACAAGAAATTTTAACTGTAGCAGCAGGTTAAACATAGAACATTTCCTTCCAGCACTTACACTGATATAAATAGGCTTTTTACTAGTTTAACTTTATTCTCTTGTAGGCATGAAATTAAGCTACACAGGTATTAGGTACACATATACCAATATAACTGTGCTCACAGTCTGAGGGGGGTTATACTGATTTAGCCACAGGGGTTTTTAAGGAGATTTAAAAAGTTAAAAGATGGTATTTAAACCATCACTAGTAATGTACATCAATTCCTAGCTGCAATCTTTCTTTTATCCTTGTACACATTTTCTGTACTGACATACCTACATGCACATGAGCTTTTTGCAGCCAAAGCATACTGATTTTCCTATTTCTTTCCTTCATTTTTCTCTTTTAACCACCAAGTGAAAAGTGTGTGCAGTCTGGAGTTCAATTTTGTTTCTCCCTTCTTCATAATTTGAAGATGCTTTTCTAGCTTCAGAGAAGTATAGGAAAGACAGGGGGAAGGAAAATTGAGTTCGTGCTTTTTCAGACTCACTCAAGTTCAGGGTATTTGCAAAGTAATTAAAAGAAATAAAATAAAATAAAATAAAAATTGAAAAGTAAGCAACCAATTGAAATGAGACAGCATTTATTCCAACCCAGTCAGCACGGAGACTGAGTCAGGGAAGAAAACATTTCCTGCCTTCTCATCAGCCCCATTTCAGGAATTAAATATTTTTTCAATATTTCTAATTTCAGATTTTAAAAAATATATAGAAAAAAAAAGAAGGGAAAATTGAGGAGGAGAACAAGGAAAGTAGGTTGTGTAGAGAAAAGTACAGCTGGAGTCAGGAATGGGAAAGTGAAGTTTTGTGTGAAAATATAGCCAAGGTAGAAGGGTGAAGCCTGTGCAAGCCATTTACACCTGCACCCCAAGCTCAGTGTTTTAAAAAAGACTCAGTGCATACAGATTGTGAGAGTTTGTGCTTCTGTGCATACAGAAAGCAATTGCTCAATTTGACTGTTGTCTTAAACCCTCTCCTTCAGCCAATGCTTTTGTTCTGACTGAGTCTGAAGCATAGAGTGGACACCATTGGTTGTAGACAGTAAAGTCCTAGCAGCCTTACTGACTAGCAAACATCAGATCTAGACATGAGAAATATGTTAAAACTCATACTCTCTTGTAACAGTGCTATTGAAATTATTGTCTCCTTATTAAAATCCCCGTCTTCCCCCCACCTTACAGAAAAACAGAAGAACAACCCAAAACAACATAAAAGCAAAACAATCCAGTTTTGAGGAATTAGTAATCCATAGAAGAAACCTCCACTTTCATTAAATACCTAACAATTTAAAGAAGCCTATTTGGTTTGTGCAGAATGGATGCATCTGTGTGGTAAGGCAAAGAGATGGATGTTCAAAGGGAGGTGTATGAACAGACAAGTCAAGCATAGGTGTGTGGGACAGATGGATGGATAGGTGTGTGCGTGGTACACACATGGAATCACGGCTGACCATGGAGGTGACAGAAATATGCACCTGTGTGACTGGTCTGAGAGTCAGGAAGGGTGCTTTAGAAGTTAAAAAAACCTCTGGTACAGCTTTTTGTTGTGCCATCACCTTTCAGGTGGCTCTGGGTAAATCAGTCTTTCATACACAGCAGATAGTTTCACTGGAAACCATAGGGAGTTAATCCTTCAGAGATTCAGAGATGCTTGTATTCTGTAGCAATAGGGCTCAGATGAGCACCTCAGAATGAATACAGACATGATCTGTGACCAGGACCCTTCAATTGAAAATCATTGCAGTAACATGAATTCCCCTTCTAGTCTTCTACTTCACACCTCATCCTGGTGACCCTTAACAGAGCCAAGTTTCAAAACTGCTCTCCCAGTGTGCTGGGGCGTTGTGCTTTACTCACTATTGCCCTTATTGCTTCAGTAACAATGGTTTGAAATACTAGCTAGAGTAGTTGGTCAAATTCTGATAATTCAGACTGAGAAAGGAGAATCCAAAGATCATCTCTGAAATGTTTTGTTTGTATGGATTCTCTAGACAGGCTCCCCACACCCGTGTTAGAGTGAATGTGTCTCTGCAGAGAACCAGTGGAATGAATAGTAAGCCATCTGCACCTTCACTCACTAATGGTCAAAATGACACTAGGAGAATTCAGCACGTCTTTTAGTCTACAGAGATTGATAAATGTTTTCAATTTCAGTCTACTGACAAAGTGCAGGTTTAGCTGTATCTCAGTGGCATCTGGACTATGAGCAGAGCCATAAAAATGGGGTATTTGAATAATCTTGCTAGAACATCTTGCTGGTTCAGCAAAGCTCCAAGGAATTTTCTCAAGCGACACCACTCCCACTTGGAGCATGTTTATGTTACTGTGGAAAAGACTTCTGCTCCTGATAATTGCCATAGTTGATTCTGAGGCAAGGTTACACTGAGCCATTTAGATAAAACTGCAGTAAGTATATCATGAACACCAAAACCAGAGTAGATCAAAACCTGCTGGTGATGTTTACAGCCCAGGACCCTTTGAATTTGGTGTCACTGTTCTCACTGAGGTGTTTTTGTCTAGTGCATCTGTCTAGCACCACTTGTCTTAGGTCTTTGGTGGTTAAGTGGGAAATGGGGAACCTATTGTTCCTTCCATTTGAGATGTCCAACATGTCCAGTGATAATCTGTGGGTCTTTAGAGAGAAAGACTTCCAGATACAGCCGGTGTTCACTCATACTCTCCTGTTGCACCGTGTTACATGTACTTTGGCTCTTTCTGTCTCTGTCAGCCTACATGAAGATGCCGACTTCCAGGCTCAGTCTGAGTGTTTGTGCCCCCATTTGGAAGTGGTTGCCTTCCCCCTTCTTTTCTCTGTGGGTCCTACCAAACTCCCTCCCCAGTCCTGGATCCAAAATCATAATGGCTTTATGTAGCTTGTAAAATTCTATTATCTCTGTATTCAAAACTCAACAACTGGGAAATGGCTGTAATAAGCGTGTTATTAAGCGTGTAAATACACTTTAACTTCAGACCTCCAAAGGAATTCCTCACTGTTTCCTCTCCATGTTTTTGCCATACAGTTGGATTTCATGTACATACATACTTTGCCTGCTTTCCCTGTCTGGTGTGCTGTCCCCTTTGATTGTACTAAGGATGGTACTCCACTCTGCTAAGCATGCCATGGAGTGTCCTGTAGAATTCAGAGTCTTTGAGGGAAGACAGGTAGCTGGTGAGGATGAAGGGCTTGATAAAGGGGGGAGGAGGGCTGGGGCAGGGAGGGGAGAAAAACATTTAAAAAAAAAGAAAGAAACCAAGTGCATTCTTTCTGCAACACTCAGGAAAAAGAATGTTTCACAGGGGATTGGAAAGGCGAAATTTTTTCACATCCAAATGGATTGCAATTTCCCTCCATTTAGCACCTGAAGGTAATTAGCTCGAAGAGACTGTCGGCTGAGAAACACGTTCATGGAACATTAACTCTCATACATTCTCCAGTTGCAGGGAATTAATAGGAAAGATTAAAGTTTAAAGAGAGCAAAATGCCATTACCTCGCAAGCCACCTCTCTCAGCGGCAGTAACTAGCCCTCACTAACCTAAAAGCACCATTGGAGTCCCTGGCTCCTGCTTCAGGCATCGACAGATGAGACGGGCCCCTCACTGCCCCAGGCTGCCCATCCATGGACCCTGGTGACCCCCCTGCAGGCAGTGACTGCACAGGGGCTGGTGGCTCCATCAGGGATGGGTTTGCCTGCTGCCCAACAAGCGCACATATGCCCATCACCTCGGCACCAAAGCACATGTGCCAGCGTGGCCCCAAGTGTACCGCTTTGTAGGCACCAGGCAGCACCTTTTCAGCAGACGTGGGCTGTGGGAACCCTGTCACAGCAGAAGCACCATGGCCAAAGAGCCCAGCAGTGGTCCCTTACCTGCTCCCACCAATGCCACAGGCCAGTGCCCATAGCAGGGGGGAGGAATGCCCCCTGCACCTGGCATTTTCTCCCTCCCACTCTCATTCCCCACCAGCGCCCACCCAGGGATGCTGGCAGCCTGCTGGGCTCCTGCGAAGTCCCAGCAGCAAGGCTGCAACACAAAAAGGCCTTGCAGATGAATCAGCTCCGTGAATGATACTGAATCTCTCCTGATGGAGGGATTATACCTTCTCCTCAGATGGAAGACAAAAAAAAAAGCATTAAAAGGTGGGGGCCCTATTTTGGGGGTTGGAGGTAAAGTTTATATAAGCTTCTGCACTTTAAAGATTTTCATGTTGCTTTAGCATTTCAGGGAGAGAGAGAGAGAGAGAGAGGGAGAGAGAGCGAGAGCGAGATGAAATTGAGACATGGAAGAATTTATTGCCCAGAAAATTCCATTCTGCTATCTGATTCGAAAAGTCCAGTCCCCCCAGCTTCGGAAAATCTATTTTCCACATTTTAATACCCTGCAGAACAGTCCTCATAACTCATCCGAGTGTGTTAAGCACAGTTTTATTAGATCTGAAACAAATTTTGGTGGGGAGATACTATAGGTCATTAACCATGGAGTAATTTTATCCTTGTTTCCCTAATGATGCCATAATGGCGAGCGAATTTCTTAACTAAAGACCAAAGAACATTTTGAAGGTCAGTTTCATCTGTGAGCTCCTTCAAGCGCTTCTCGGAGAAGATTGGAAAACTCGCCGATTTTTTGAAGAGTCATTAATAATGTGAAAGCTGAAAGAGCTCTCTCCCATTTGCGTTCCTGCTTTTTACCTTTTAATTTTATATCGCTCTAGTCCCTTTCTTTTTCTCCCTCACTCTCTCTCTCTTTAACTCTCTTCTGGAGTGGCCCCTTGTGCAGCTGAAAAATGAAATGGGCTATTCGTGAGGGTATCCTGAGCTGAGCCAAGGCAGGGCAAGGATCCAGGAGGGGGAAAGGGTAGTTCTGGCACTGGGTGCCCAATGCCATGGCCAGACACCCGCTGCCATAAATGTCCTTCCAGCAGCCCTGGGTGCCAGTCTGGCTGAGGGACAGTCTGATTCCCCATGCTGGTGTAAATCAGGAGTGGGGTTGCTTGAGCCTACAGTACCTCAAAAAGAGGGAGAGGGACCAGGTTGTCCCCTCCCTTCCTAACAGGGCACATGTGTTTTTAGCCTCTCTGAACAAGCTCATGCCTGGATTGCAGAGAGTTGTGCTAGCAGAGTGATCACTGCACGGAGTGCAAAGGTGCATGTGTTTAAAGCTTTGTGTGTTGGTGACCATGAGACCATTACAAGGGGATGTGAAATATTGAGATAGATGTATATTTGATATGTCCATATATATGCATATATACACACCTGTGTGAATTTAAGTTTATTTAAAGATATGTTACAAATGGATGACACTATAAAAAAATAAAATAACAAGAAGCTGTAGAAGTATTATATGTAACCTGCCTACATGCATGTGATGGGACTGTAAGTGCATGGGGGGGCATATGGAATAGGATTAGCATGTGTAACATTCAGTTTTCATGGATTGGTGTGCTCAAGCTTAAAATGTATATGTATGTTTTATATATGTTTGGGGGAAGACATGGAGAGTTCTTTGACTGAATGCTGATTTATAACCCTCTGTGTCTCTGTATGAATAGGTAACAAGCTTATACATGTTTTGTGTGGACTCTGTTTTCCTGTGTGTGTATGTGTGCATGTGGTGGTTTTTCTGGCTGTACCACCGGCGTCAACGTCCAGGAGGAATCTTCTGGGATGTGTGTGGTGCACCAGAGGCTCAGGTCTGTGTGTGTGCATGTGTGTGCATGTGTGTGCATGTGTATGTGTGTGTGCATATGTGTGTGTGAGCGTGCAGGGGATTATATGCCCTAGAGAAGGGTTGGTCTGTGTTCTCATTAGAGAGTGCCTGGCAGTGAGCAGGCCACTGTGCTTATGTGTTTTCCTCTCCCTGGGTGTGTATGCTTCAGGCATCTGCATGTGTTGCATTTGCAGATGTCATGGGCCAGATTCTCAGCTGATGTAAAGCAGCACAGGAGCCCATAGGGCAATTTACACCCACTGCAAATCCAGCCCACCCCCAGGCTGCAGGTGGTGCAGCCAGAAGCTGTGGGTTGAAATGCCATCCCAGACCATGGGAAGGGATAACTTCCAAACTGGAACAAGACCTTCTCCAATTCCCTCTGCCCCCTCTCCCCAGCCTGTCACTCACATTCAAGGCAAGAACTGTGGGGGGACACGCGTGTGTTTCTGTTTGGGGAGGGAGCGCTCTGAGGGGAGGGGGGCAGTGTGGTGACACACTCTGCTCCCAGATGTGATACCAGCGATAATTTCAATTTTATGCCTTTGTTATGGCTTTAATCACTTTCTTTATGCGTTTTGTTCCAGCGATCAGGGAGAGACACCTGATAGGCAAAAAGGATATCAGGGGAACAATTTTTATTTGGAATGTGGTGAGAAGTCTAATTAGAATTTGAATTCTGCTGAGCCTTGAAATGGTCGGTACTTTATCCTGATCGCCTTAGATATTGTTTCGAGTCAATCATCTGTCATAGTGCGGCACGCTGGAGAGAAAGGCTCTCCATCCAGCCTGGTCTCTCTGTTGGGCTGGGGGCTGCTGGTGGGGAAAGGGAGGGTGATGGGAGGGAGAGCAGTGGACTTTGCACTGCCAGATAGGCTCCCCAGGAGCAAGCACAAAGGGAAAAAGCCCTTGTCACAGAGGTTTCCCTCGCTGTGTACTCCTAGCCCTGCTGCACAGTACTGCTTGCTGGCCTTTTTCTCATCATTCAGGGCTGTCCCCTTCAAATGGGGGATGAGGGAGAGGAGGACTATGAATCAACACAAATGTTCCCCCCACAGCTGCTGCCTGGGAGCATCTTCTCAAAGATATTCCACATGCTCAAGAGGATTTTGCTGCTATCCCTGCTGTACCAATTAAATGCTCTGGAGGATCAGTTCTCACAAGCATACAGACAGCTAGGAAAGGATGGATGGATGGATGGATGGATGGATGGATGGATGGATGGATGGATGGATGGATGGATGGATGGATGGACATACGATTGTGAATGGGAATGGTCCTCCAGATGGATTTGTATGGGACAGATGTAGAGATGGGTGAACCCAGTGAGACACAAGGGTGGATGGGGTACTGAAGAAAGGTGAGAGTGGAGGTGGACATGCCTTATCAGGTTGAGGGCAGTAATCACATTCATGATGGAAAATTTTTTCAGGCTGTCTACAGACTCAGATTGATTTTATTTCATTTGTATTACCAGAACACAAGGGAAAGTGGGAACCTGTGAACAGGACAACAAGGCACTCAGAAACTTTCACAATCCTTTCAGCTTTAAACTCTCTTCTTAATAGTCTTAAAAAAAACATAAACTCATTATAAGTCCTAGTATTTCAAACCTAAAATCCACTCCAAATCTCACCAGCACATCTCCAGTAAGATTCTCCCTACTGTCTTCTGCCCACAGTGCCTCCCCCTGGTGAGACTGCAGCCCTCAGTCCTAATCGAACTGCTGCAGCACTGAGCTGTGCAGTGGTGTGATCCCTGCTGCTAAGGAAAACATAGGTAGGAATGCAACACGATCTATATACCAGGAGAGATGAACTGAGGAGAATCTTGAACAATAGAATCATTTCTAGATTCCTAAATTTATTGAAATTGATGGTAAAGTCTTTATGCTATTTCTATGCTTTGAGGTGCTTTGTATGCTTTTGCCTCATTTTGAACACAAAATAAATGTTTGTAACATGAAAGATACAGGGTTGGTTTGGCTGTTGAAGAAAAGACAGTTCAATGTTTTGCCTTCTTGAGAGGAGCAGAAAATTCCCTGGGACTGGAGGCTAATTAAAAGAGTTGCAGGCATCTGCAAAAATTTTCAGCTAGGAAAGACTTTCAAGTAGTTTTTTTCTGAAGTGCCAGCATTAGGTTTCAGAGCTAACATACTGAGATGGGTGTAGGCAACTCAGCCTTTCTCAGATACAGTCTAGACTACCTGCAGACTCAGGCAGACATCTCTGTATGTGTTTATGTTCAGCTCTCTTTAACAATGGATTAGGGCAATATTTTTTTGTTTGGTTTTGTTTGGTTTGGGTTTCTTCGTTTGGTTGGTTTAGGGTATTTTTTGTTTGGTTGGTTTGTTGTTTGTTTTTATTTTTACATTGAGAAAGTTGATAATCCTGAAGTTCAGTTGTAAGGACTCACCTACAAATTCCTTGATGGTCATGTCAACAACCATGGAAGGTCAGAGGCAAAATCAACCTTTCATTTATGCTCCAAAAGTGCACCTAAGCTTGCAAACAGAGAATGACAGACATTAAATAAACTAGCATATTTGAAGTTAGGGACATGCTTTAATGCTGAACTTGGAAGTGTTAGGTTTATCATTAGACTCCATGACCTTATAGGTCTTTTCCAACCTAAATTATTTTATGGTTCTATGATGTGCTGTCATTACAGGTATATTCAGATTTTGGCCCTAAAGTTGCAGTTCTGGTAAAGCAGGTATGTACTAAGTAAAAGCCTTATACTACCACACAAACTGTAGAGTCCAGATATTAAACCAACATATTCACATGAGGGACAGAATTACTGACTCTCAAATTCTTTTTGCTCTGAGTATGTATAGTCACAGTCTGTGGTGGTTTGTACAGAGTATCACACAGCAGGAGAAGTGCCACCATTTCAGAACGCAGTTGAGGGTGTGCCTTGTAATGGGGCTGCTTTGACTGCAGAGTCTTGACAATGTAGTAGACTCCCACCTTGGCTTGTCCTCTGCCGTAGTTCAGCAAGACACTACAGGAATGTGTCCATCATTTTGGCCCAGCATGTGGCTCATACCTGGGACCAGGAAGGTTGAGCGCAGAGTGCTGATGCCAAGTTCCACTGCCCCGTTCCTGGCTCAATAAATGTGATAGCACTAATTGCTGCCTTCCTAGGGATGTACATGTTTGTGTTTATGTGTGAAATTACAGGGGAAATGTGTTCCTTGCTGTCCTGGGCTCTGGTTATTTACCACAAACAGCTGCTGGCCCAAGCATCTGGGAGTGGCTGTAGCTGAGAGGGGGGCCACAGCTGGGACAAACAACTGACCCAGCCAATGGGATATTCCATACCAGACTGAGCTCTGCCCCTATATAAGGGGAGGGCTTAGTTTAGGCAGGGCTGCTTGTTTTCAGCTTGCTTCGTTGTGGCTGGAGTGAGGGAAGTTGGCATCTCAGGTACAGCCTATTATTTGCTTTGTACATCATTTCATTAGTATTGCTGTTTCCTTCTCTCTGTGTTGTTTTATTAAACTCTCCTTATCCTAACCTGCAGGGTGTCTTTTTTTTTTCTTTTTCTTTTTTTTTTTTCTGGTATCCCATTTCATCCCATAGGAGGGGGTATGAAGGGGGATAAAGAAGTGCATGAGCAGCTGTTTGGTTTTTAGCTGCTAGCAGAGGCTAAACTATGACACTTGCCTAGCTCAAACTTAAGGGGAATCAAGAAGAATATCATAATGAAGTCATTTATTCTGATGACTCTACCTTAAATAAAAGAATCCCCCCAAATCCTTGTGAACAATGGGGTCCATAGCTGGGCTGGAGCCAAGATTTTCAGGGTTGAGCAAAGCCCTGCTGACTCAGGGGAGGTTGGATGAGGAACAGCTTGCAAGGACTGGGGTCTCTGCTGCCATGTCGGAAGGCAGAATACTAATTCTAAGCCTTGATTGTCATTGAACTCTGGCCTCATGAGGTATTGTTTACTGTGCTAAAGGGATCTTTATGCATCATGTGCCTTGTTCATGCCCGTATGTCAGCTGATGGATGTTCAATAGCTCTTGATGGCCCTGTGGTTTCTGTAGCCAGCTTTACAGCCCACACAGCAGCAGAGAAAGGCCAGGAATGGAAATGAATGAAGGCTAGACAGGGAGGGCTGCTGTAAGCACTGCCAACACAGGTTAGGAAAGGACTCAGGTGTGCAGAAGGACAGCAACAAAATCCATCAAGCATTAATTTAAATCTTGGTTGACCCTACCTGTTCTTTCATTGTGATAGTATGATCAGTTTTTTTTTCCCAGGCACTGGATGTAGAAGTGTTTAGAAGAATAATTCCAAACAGCCCAGCCCATATTATCACTACTGTTATCACTATGATTATTATTACCATTTGTCTTTCAATGCCACTCGGATCAAAGGCCCTTGTTGTGCTGAGCACAGTACAAGTGCACTGAGAGAAAATAAAGGCATGTTAACTTGCCTGAGTTTCCATACCATTGTGTGCCTTCAAGCATTTTTGAGCAGGACTTTTGATTCATGCCTATAGCATGCAGCTGTTTGTGAGCCTGTGCATGCAAAGGACTGCTGGCTAAAGCCTCGTCACCAGCAATGGCAATGAAGAAGCCAGCAGGAACCCATCTTGGATTTTCTGGGGCTCCTGCTGCAATTTCAGCCCAGCTCCAGTTGGGGCATCTCTGTGAAATGCTCCCAGAGTTCCCATCCTTTCAGATTTCCTGTGGCTCTTAACCAGACAGACTTTGGTGTGTTTCTTGATGCCTCAGGAAGTTTGGATAATGCTGAAAAATCATCCCACACTCTGAAACTAGAAGATCTGCTTTAGACTGTATGTCTCTGACCTTCTCATGCTTTCATACCACATTCTCTTGTAACCTTTGCTCTTTCTTTGGAGGCTATTGCATGGACACACGCTCCAGTGTGGTGCCTGATGTGGGAGCAATGGGGCTCTGAGAAAGGTTCAGGGAACTGAGTGTTCTGTGCCCGGTTTTCCCTTCCCAGCCAGAAGCAGCCCCATGTCTGTGGCTCAGCTTTGTCTTCTCTTCCATCAAGTGGATTTCCCTGGAGCCCTAGAGTCTTATCCCTAGTCAGCCCATTTCCCCTGGCTTGGCCCTGGGAGATGTCAGTGCTTGCATGCTCTGAGGTGTCTCTATCATTGGCTGTCAGGTGAAGCTCTCCCTCAGCACTCCAGCAGGCCTTTCTTTATTTATTTTTAAAATTCCCCTGAGCCTACGAAGGTCATTTGAACAAATTGGAGCTGACAGACATTAACTTGGAAAAAAGCCCATTGCACCATAATAAACTCCATTTAAAGAGAAGCAAAAGTGCCAGGCAAGGAAGGAACAAACGATGAGAGATTTGTCACTGTTACCGTAAGCTTAAGAGGTGAGACTGTCAGCTCCAGCCTCACCTTCTCCCCTGTGCATTATCAAACATCCCAGCATTACGGTTTCCACTGCAGCAGCTCCTGTCAGTGCCAATGGGCTGAACTGAGATGTTGTGCAAGACCACAGGGAGAGCCATTCCCAGTGTCAATGAGACCATGCAGGCAAATTAATTAGTAGACCATACATACCCCTCATGCAGAGGAGAGGGAACCAAAGCCCAGAGATTAGGTGATTCACCCCATGTCACACAGAGAATCACTGACTGCAAACTGATCTCAGACCATAAGTGTCCCCCTTTCAATCCCCAGTCCTTGAACTTGTTTGGTGTCTTTCTGGGATTTCAGTTATCCATGCACCTGGGGGAGATGAGCATGGTTTGCATCTCAGTATGTATCACCAGAGCTCCAAGCCTGTTGTCCTCTGAGGGCACAAAGGAAGATGCCTCAGGCTGGTCACTGAGGTTTATTCTTCAGGGACTTACAGAGATAACCTCAACCAGCCATGGCCATTGCCAGCTCTTCTGTGAGGTGTCAGGGATGGTACCTTCCCTTCGGTCAGCAGCCACAAGAGAAGCTTGAGGGTCAGAGGGAGACAGGGGAGGGTGAAGTCGGATATATCAATCTCAGACCATGCAAATGCTGATGAAACCTGTGCTCTATCCCATGATATATCCTGATGCCTCTCATTCAATTTGCACATAGTTTCTTTATGCTTTACTTAGTGTCCTTGAAACAAAGGCAATTGGTTTCTCTTTTCCTCTGGGCATCATGTGAAATCCAAGTGACTCCAGCCCCTGTGGAGATGCAGCAGCTGCCAATTGTTCAGGCAAACCAGGATCAAATCTCAGAGAGGAGCAAGCCTGGGACTGTCACACTCACCCAGCCAAGTTTGGGCCAGGGCTCCCTCTACCCTACCACCAGATGAGAAATTAACTTCTCTGATTGGAGATCAGCAAGCTCAGAAGTGGTAAAAGGTGACTAACAAGCCCTGCTGGTAAGAACTGAACCATGCTCTTTCTCAGGCCTCTTTGTCTTGGAGTCCTGCAAAAATGACCAGTACTCTTTGTGCTTGCAGAGCATTGTGGCAGATCAGTCCAGACCATTTACTAGGGATCCAGTGCAGTGAGCCTAGATTCAGGTCTGAAGGACTTGTGCAATCAACTATGTTATAGATAGCGTCTGGCAAACCAGACATAGAGATTAGAAGTGTCTTGACATGGTTACTACAGTAATTGTCACCATCTAGGCAAAATTGACAGCTTCAAGAGACCTGTTTCTAACCAATACCCCTCAAGATCAAGAGTGTTCTCAAGTCCTGGATGGACCTGCTGGCTGGGAGGAAAGGCCTGTCCATGTACCCAGCTGCAAAGAGCACCAAGAAGGTCTCTGCTGCCCACACCTGGCCCTGTGCCCAGAACAGGTCTGTGTCAGCAAGAGGGGCATCAGGGCTCTTCACCAGGTTCTGGTATAACAGGCAGCTACAGCTTAGAAATCTTTCCAAAATCACCACTGTCTCTGAGTGGACTGTCCCTCTGCAGCACTGGCATAGATAGGATGGCCAATTTACCACGCATGAGAGGTTTCTAGTCTTGACTGGATGTTTCTGATCCACAGTGACCTTTGATCCAACAGTGAATGGTGTTAACCTCAACTTTCTGTGTTTGGGCTCTCTGCCCAGCTTTATGGTTAAGCGTTACAGCAATGTCTTTCCCACTGCCCAGTTTCTGTCTTGGAAACAAAGATTGCATTTCTGCAGTGCTGCAGTTAGACCAGTTTGACCTTTCCCTGTCATGTGGATTCCCAGACAAGTCAGAGGGGACTAGACAGAGATAGGCAGCATCCTTACACCACAGTAACAGCCAATCTAGCTGCTTGCCTGCACCATTCCACCTACTACCTACTCAAGACTTGTTCTCCCCTTATGCCTGCACCCACAGTCAAGGTCAATTTTATGTTTTCCCTCCAGCTCATATCTGCTGACTATCCACACTGCAAACCCCACTGCTCAACCCTGAATGACCCATTCAGCCAGCCCCTGGTGATCTCTGGCTATGAGACCTGGCTCACGCCACACTGACCTTCAGTGCCACCTCCCTCAGCTTTGTTGTGGCTTTAGAAATCACTTGAGTATGAAAACCCTGAGCACAGGGAGTCCACCAGGGCAATCCTGCCCCCACATCCCGTGTTCCTCATATCTTGCCACTACTTCAGCCCCTTTCTTCTTAACCATCCTGTGCCTCAGTCCTTCATAAAATGAGGCTAATTGTCTGTATGAGTCTCTGTCCCACCTCTCAGCTAGGTTATGCCTGGCCCTGTTTGTTTTCAGCTTTTTTGGTTTAATGGCTATCTTTCATTAGCTACATGGGACACAAAGTCCTGGTCTTGCTTAGAGTTGATATTTCTGATCTGTAGGTAAAGGCAGCAATAATGGGGACTCTATTACTGTTCCTAAACCTTAGCTACAAAATAGTTGCAGCAGCAAAAAGAACTAGTTAAAGCATTGAGCAAACATGGTAGAAGTGTTTCAATTTCAACATAATTTCAATATAATAGAATTCAATGGGATTTCCTGCAAAATGTGTAAGAATTGGAAGTTCTTTTTCTAACAGATTTCTTCAGTTTTTTAAAGCACGTTTTTATTGGCATTATTTTGGAAGTATTTTTCTCCCTCTGTATGAAACCTCTTCAGTCAACTTTGGTTACAGATGTGAGTTTTAAAACTGGAGTGGAATATGATGGAAAACAGAGTATGTTTCTATTGATGGCAATTCTTCATGCAGATTTGACCTTTGTGGGAAGAGGAAGGTTGTTTTGCAACCAAAAAAATTATCTTCCAAAAATGTTGCCCTGGTAACTGAGGCTGTAGAAAGGAGCCTGGATCCTTATGCCATCTATTAAGGGGGATCTGACTCTGGAGAGATGGACTCTGGAGAGCTTCCTGGTGGGGTTTGAGAGGTGCTGGAGATGTTAGAGATGCCTGTGTGGGGACAGGGGAGGAAAGGTGTGGGATGGAGAGGCCAAGGGCAGTGAGTGCGGATAAGATCCACAGGGGGTTTGAAAGACTGATAGGGGTAGAGAGGATGTGGGAGGCAGCAAAACTGGCTGGTGAGGCCTGGCAGTATCAGTAATGCAGGGAGGGTCTCATGCAATGCCATCCCTGAGATGCAGTCATGTTTTGAGATTCCTCCCCTTCAAGTCCCTTCTGCACCTTGCTGCAGCAAAGATCATTTTCTCAGCATCCCCTTTCCTTACCCCTTAACTGCAGGTATCCCCCAGCAGCCCTCAGCCCCACCTTCCTGGCCCCAGCACCCCCACCTGGACAGTAATGAGGGGGGGCAGCATGGTCTGCCTTTCCTGCACTCCTGCATTTCCCTCTGGATCCCAGCAACAAGTTTAATTGGAAAAAAACAAGGCTGACTTGGAGGCACAGCAAGGAGGCAGGGAGAGCCTGTGCCAGCTGACACCATGATCGATTACCTGGAACTCCACCTGACACTGAAATTAGGGTTTTTTAATGATAGGCCGACTCTCCCTGGATGTGAAATTCAAATGATCTCCAAAGCTTCCTTGCGACCATCACTCGCTGCACGCAGTGGTACACGCCACATGCAGGTACTTTGTCTCTGTCACTGCTGAAAGGACATTGTTATTACCAACAACTCTTTGTATTAACCAGTCTCCTACCTAATAGACAACACTTTACGTTCTGCACCGTTACCCAGTCAGGGCTGCTGTGTGCCTGAGAGACACATGCTTCCCCTGGCTCCCCTGGGGCAATGGAAAGCCAGTGCTTGAAAAGAGACACCAAAATGGAGGATGCACATGCACCTGGTTCCCCCCACTGCCCCCTGATGCTTGTGTTGGGGGCTGATTTTCCCTAACATCATTTGTCTCAGCTGCAGGCCCATAGCACAAACCAGTGGGGCAGGGGGTGGCCATGCTGGGACATGCCAATGTGCCTGGCAAGCAGGCAGTGGCATAGATTTCCTTTGAAAGAGAGAGGGGAGGTTTTCCTCCCACTGATATATTTCCCATCCCAGAGCAAAAAATCACTCCAGGCAATTATACCCACCTTCATCTTGCTTGGTGAGCCATCAAAGAAGTGTCTTCTGGGCTGATACCTTCCCATGCCTAGACAGGATGGAAGAACAGCCATCCTCTCTCATCATCCACACTGTTGCTGAGCCTTAGCCTATCTCAAAGCATTTGCACCTGTGTGGAGAGATTGTCACTTCTGGTGGAGGTTATCTTTCAAGATACTGTCTCCACTTTTCTTCCATCATCTCTTGACCACATTTACCTCCACCTTGGGAAGGTGGAATGAAAGTGACTGATGTGACTGTGAGAGGAGAGCAGGTGGACATTACCTGGGCTTACTGTCTATCTTTTCTCATGGGAGATGCCAAGAAGAAGGACCACTTTTTTTCTTCCTGCCAGGCAAGGATAGAAAGGAAGATAAGAAAATGAAAGAGATTACAAAAAAAAAAATATTTGAAACAATGTACATATAGTAGAGACAGCAGTAGCCTGTAAATCAGCATGCATTAAACAGGATTTCCTACATCTTGTTACTACCCTGAATAAAGATTGGAAAACTGCATGAAGATTTCCTAGCAAAGATAGTCATTTCACTGCAGTTATAGAGTCCCCTAACAGCACTGTGGAAGGTGTCATCACCAAAGGGAGCTTTTGGCCATACCATACAGTGCCAACAGGAGGGAACAAGAGTCTTGGCTGGTGGTGAGGCTGGAGGGAAAAGGGAAAGGTCCTACCTCCAAAAACATACACTGCAAATTCAAATTTCACCCCCTGAGAGGCATTGTGAGGAGGTTAGATGGGGACACCAACTGTTTCCATCTCCAGTAGGAATTGCTTTAGGCTGTGTTGAATGAGAAAAGCTGGGCACACGTGGGTCTGGGTAGGACTGCAGGAAACTATAATTCAGACCTTCTGGTTTGCCTCACCAAGTGAAACCCTGGGTGATGACACTGACATATTTCACAGGCTGGCCACTGCAGTGCCCATCTCCTCCTTCAGTCAGATACTGGTGCTGCTATAGTTAACAAATATAACCCATGCAGCTTTGTTTTCCTCCTGGTTAGGAGATACTTCTCGTATTTAATAACACGTGGGCATCTTTGATGAGGAAATGCGATGGGAAAATGGCATGTCCTCTCTGTGCCTCAACTCCCCCTCTCCATTTTACCTATATTGTTGAGAGCTGCCTTTGCTTAAGTGAATGCTCAGAACCAAGCACCTTGTGGCTGCAATCTCATCTGCCCTCTCAGCCATCCTTTGGGTCATATATTCTAGCAACTCTAGACCCAGTATTTGTTACTCAAGGTCCTTTAGTGGTGTGAGAGGTGTTGGGAGGGCAATGATGTGCTTTGCCGGTGCAGGAGATGTTTTTGCCCTGTACCACCCCCAACAGGTTCAGTGCAGCCACTGGTGCCCTCAGTAGCTTGTGACAGTTGTCCTTTGAGCAAGGTCCCCATGGAAGCTGAGCAGAAAGAGGATGCATGCGGACAACGTTCCCTGCTTTCCTCCATTTCCTGGTAAGCAGTCCCTAATATGAGGGGCGTGCCAGTATTAATGCCTTTAATAACGACAGTTCAGATTGTATGAAGAGTTTTAATTGATGTCTATATCCCTGGAAACATAAAAACAGCCATGCAAACGTCTTACCACTATTATTTTATCAAAGGTTTTGACGTGGCTGCTGCATAGGAGATGTCAGGGAAAAAATTCATGTCTGCAAGGCACAAACAGGCGAAGTAATGGGATATAAATCAAAAACAGTGAAAGGGGAAAGTGGTTAGTCACAAGATCATAGAGTTTTCACTACAAGGGAGAGCAGTGAATTCTCCATACAAGCAGCAGAATTCATTCATTCTCTGGTGCCACTAGCCCTTTCTCCCCTCCCAGTCCCCAACACAAACACACACACACACCTCTGCCCCCAGGACACACTCTCCTGGGTAAGAGCTGACCATCTTGAGGGTGCCTGTCTAGTCAGGTTCTCTTCTTTGTGCTCTCCTGCTTGTAAAGAAGGCAGGAAAACTTAGCTCAAAGTAGGGTTACAAATAGCATCCCCCTTCTTTTTGGCTAATCAAGATTATAATTAACCCTTTAACACATCTGCTTACCTTGCATCACTCAGTGGTCTATGAACACACTCACAAGTATAGTTACCTTTACAGGAAGGACAAACTAAAGTGAGAAAGGCAAGAGGGTGGTGGCAAAGAGGAGGAAGTGAATTCAGTTCACCTTGTTTGCCCCGGAGTAGATTTGGGATGCCACCATGCAACAGCAGCAGGTTAGTTGCAGGCCTGCTGTTTCTGAGTTACTAGCTCTGACCTGAAGGCCACATGGTTAGATGTTGATGCCTCATTACACTGTTTGACCATGTTGTCCCTTTTCCACAGCCAGAGCCCCACACAGCCCAGCCAGTGAGGCAGGGCAACCAAGAACCATATGTGAGACCCCCACAGATCAAGTCTGCATTGATTAATTGAAAATGCTTTTTTTCTTCTTGCCACAGTGTCCCATGGGGTGTTGTTCTGTGATGGAAAGATATTCAAACTGGCCAACAGTTGGGAAGGCATGAGTATAGCGTGAGAAGTTACTGCTTTTTCCAAGGCACCGCTGAGAGGAAGCTTACAGCATGGCTTCCTTGTCCAGCTGCCTGGTCTGCAAATGTAAGAAATCTCAAGAGGGGGTTAAGGTGGAAGGAGAAGAATAAGGGAGGAGAGGATGAAAAGGAGGGAAAAACTGGTGGATAAAAAGAAATTTGTAAAAAAGTAAGTGAAATATTCAAACTGGAAAGTGATATTATAGAAAACTGCAGGGAACACGCTTGAGTGCATTCAAATTTATTCAAACTCTGCATCTGACATTGATGAATGCAACAGCTTTTTCCACAATATGTAGAGCGCACAGGGCATTTAGGATTGCAGCATCCCTTTCACTGCTGCTGTTTGGGCACCTGTTCTGAACACTGTGGAGACCCCTACTCTGGGCCCTGGTGTGCACCCTAAAATAAGAGGCCAGGAAGCCATTTGAGAACAGTGAAAAGCAAACAAAAAAGAATTTCAGCAAACAATGAGGGAGGAGAGAAATCAAGGCAAATCCAACCTTAATGTGTGTAAAGTCTTTATCTTTTTTTGTGGAAGGACCCCGTTTCTCCTCTAGTAGTGGTAAAAAGTCCTTCCCAACATGCATGCATCCATAGGAGGAGGGTTGTATTGTGATGCACAGACAAGTCATTGCCTTTCTGTAGGTCTTATAAAAACGTTACTGTCCTTCCTACCAACAAGCCTCAGTGCAAATCTGCTTTGCGAGCAGGAGCTCCAAGATCCTGTTCTCTCTGGCTCAAGTGGAAAAAGGATCTTGCAACTTTGGCTCAACATAAGACCATGAACTAATCATCCTCCTGCAGGGAGCACTCTTGCACCCTCTTTGCATGTCGCAGTGGCAGGCCGGCACCCTAAGTGATGCCTTCCACACTTCGCTCCAATTTTTCCTCCCCTTGCATGGGAAGCATAGCAGCTTTTAGGAATAACAGGGTACACAAGAGCTTGAGTCATCAACTACCTGTGACTGTTTATAGCTTTCATGATTTCAGGGGTTTTTGGGAAGAGGATGGATAGTGCTGCTTTTCCAATGGATGCTCATGGAAAGAAGTGCAAGCCCACCAGCGTGCCAAGTAGATAAGCAGACACTGAATTCCGGCTTTCTCTACCATTGCTGTATCTGGACAGTGCCCATCCTCTTTGCAGACTGACAGCAAAGTAAGAATTTCCCTGCATATGCCTTGTGGCACTGAAGCTGGCAGAAACCTGGGAGGCAGCCTGGTGGTCCTGAAACCCTCAGCTGTGTGCAGCCACTCATGCAGAGGGTAGGATGTCTTCTTTCCTAGTCTCTCTGCCCATGGATACTTGGGACAATCTCTGATATTTGTTGTGGGCTTTTTCATATGTCCAAGGTTTTTATAGCTTCATGTTGGAAAAGGTCTAATGTTTCGGTCATTGGAGACCTGGCTTCAACTTCAAGATCCACAGCAAACTCCCAGTGTGGCTTGGGTCAGGTCACATCAGCATTGTAGGCTAAAATCTCCACATGTGATATAAGAACAAGTATAGCAGCAGGAGAGGAGTGAGCCACTTTATGGGGCAGCACCAAATGGCAGGGCCTATCCTGGTGTGTGCTAAGATGCCATTGTCCCCCAGAGCCATGGCTGGACCTACCTGGAGACAGATGGAGCAAGACCAGAGCCCCACCAGAGGTGAGCCCTGTTTTAAAGATGGGCTGCATAGGAAGGGGGGCAGTAGAGCTCCAGAACACAGGCGTGACAGGTTTCCAAGAGGGGCCCTGGATTGTGCAAGGTAACAAAGCAGACTAAATTTGAACCTATTTTCAGCAAGTTCGGGTTTTCTTCGGCCTATTTTCTTTTAGCAAGGACCTTTTCAAGGTCTTTAGGAAGACTGGTGGATGTTCAGGATGGTCTCAGAAAGTCACTTAAGGCCAAGGCTGAACAGTCATAAAGAGAGTCAGTTTGACCAATAAGTAAGAAGCAAGAAAGTCTACTGTGTCCCAGCAATGGGAGATCCTCATAACATCTCCTTTGGGGTGGCCTTGGGAAATACACAGTCTGCTTTGCCCTGTACCCTGGAAAGGACAGCTTCACAGAGACCACCTCTCCCCCATGCCACCATTGAGCTGTTACAGATGGACTGGGAAGGTGCTGGTAGCCCTACATCCTGGTCCAATAAATGTTTTGGGGAGATGGTATGTGCCACAGCCTGACATGGGAGCTGAGAGCTTCTTCCTCTCTCCCTCTCTCTTTTTCTCTTTAGATCGTCGTCATGGTGTAAACAAACAAGCTAAACTCTATGAGATTTACAGTGCCCAGCTTCGGTGGCTTCCAGTGCGGCGCAGTGAGATATTTCTGTACAGGCAGGCTAAGCACTTTCCATTTTATACCTCAGCGGCTTTATAGCATCTTAAGGATTTCTGTGCATGCCTGGCTTCACTCAGAGGGAAAAAAATCAAGCTTGTAAATAAATACTAAATATATATGAACAAAAAAGACAGAAGGGAAGAGAGAGGGACACACACACACACACATGCGCGCATACACACTCACCCTCTCTGGCAGAAGGAAGCAGAGAGAGGATGTAGAGATAGAGGGAGCTGAATGGGAGATAGGAGAGATAAAAAAGAAAGAGCCAGCTAAGCAGCAAGCTGAGGATGGGCTCTCCTCCACCACAGCCAGATGGGAAGAAAATAAGCCAGAGTGAGCAGCTCTCTGACAATTTAGGGAATATTAATTTCCCATCGGGTCAGGTTAATGGCTGTGCCTGAGGTTTAGGCGAAACAGCAGGGGAAGGCTCTCTTACTGGTCCCTTAGCCCAAAATCAGGAACCTCTGTTGGGCTGTTACCCATGTACTCTGCCCCCTCCTCATTATGTCTCTCTGCTATTTGACAAATATTCCTCACAGCCAAGCCTGCACCTGACCCCAGACCAGCAGTGAGCTCCTGGGAACAGAAGCTTTCCCTGATACTGCAAGGCTCCAGTGCCAACAGCTCCCAGACTGAGAAACCCTCCGATGCCCAGTTCAGCAGGAACTGGAGCGGCAGTTTCCTTTACTACCATTTTTGTGAGTAATCAGGTTTTCTCTCTCCAGACTCATTTCTTCTCTCATAGGTAACAGGACATAAAAATATAGCCTATGGCTTGAAACAGGACCCCATGGTTGGGGGTTGGGAATGTCAGACCCCTACAATATATTTTTGCTGTCTCTGGTATCAGCAGGCTTTTCCTTGGACCCTCGCTGCCCAATGAACTCTTAGAAATGAGCTGCAAGGAAAGCTTTTAGTGCTTTGTGGTTTGTTTTCATGTTAACAGAACATTTAAACCCAGTCAGGATCTTTCACCCACACCTATAGTATGGAAAACAAGCCCAAGGGCTGGATGCCTATGACAGTACAGAACAGAAGGACAGGTTTCCCATAGGATCACTCCTCACTGCCAGTACTTTCAGCTCCGCATCCCTGAAAGGTTAAAATATGTCTCCTCTGTGCTTTCCAGATCTTGATGCACCAGTTGTCACACTGCTAGGGATGGGGAAAGGAAAGGGAGAAGTGACTTGACAGTGGCAAGACAAGAAATTGGTACCGGAGGTGGGAGCCAGAGTTTGATTTCTGTAGACCTGCTAATCTCTCATCCAGGGGGAACTGCACTACACGGCTTGTGAAATGCAAGCTGACAGCTAGTGGGTTTAATAGAGCTGGAGCAGTTCTGCATGTCACGTGGCAGCCTGCATCCAAACCTGATCACCCTCACAACTTGGCTGGAATGAGCTGCAGAAGTCCTGGGAATAAGGACAATGGCCATGAATTTTCATTCAGACAAGTACAGCATGGTGAGAGTATGTCTTCACCATGGCTTTACCTTCAACCCTGTCTTGTGCAGTTTCCCCTTCCTTACTCCTGGCACATGCTGGCCTTGCCTGATGGGGCTGGGCTGGCTTAGTAGAGCAGGTCTGTGTGCTCTAACTTTTAACCAGACTGCTGCTAATGCAAGCATCCAGTACAGACCAAACATACATATTTGGGCAGCAAAAATCTTCCCACAATACCTGGTGGGACATACAGTCTCCTCTGGCAGGACATGAAGTGACACTGATGCTGAGGAGCTCAGTCCACACTTCCTCAGGAAAAAGACTACATACCATGCAGCAAAGGTAGACAAACCCCTGCAGCTCCCCAGCTTTCCCCCAGATGGCCTGCACCATGAAACTTTTCTTGTGAGACCATTTGAGGTTTCGGGGCCCGATTTTGGTCTTTGCATGGAGTGAAAATTCTCATCCAATGCTCTGCTGGGGAACCAACCACAGTCTTGAGTCTGCCTGGCTCCATTTCCGTATGTGAGCCAACCCTGCTCCACTCCCAACATCAGCTCCTTGCTTCTGGTCTCCTTCCTGGAGCAGAGGGGCTCCTGGGCCAGGATAAGGGAGTGTCTCCCCGTGGGGCACTGACAATTTCTTACCATTCTCTCAGTGCCCGGGACTTGCTTCCCCTTCTCAGATATTAAGTATTCAAACCTCATTTACATCCTTATTTTTCAATTTGCTGCCACAGTAGTTTAATTTATTCTATATAATTTCTTTTTCTGAGGGGACATTAATCATTGCCCTGTGCTTTTTGGCGCCTGTGGGATATGTGTGTGGGTTTTTTTAAATCAATAAAATAAAGCAACCTTCCTTCCCTCTACCCCCCCCCCCCCCCCCCTCCCCCCCCCCACAAACCCCCTTTCTTGGGGGGGGAAAAAAAAATTTTTTTAACCCTTTTTTTTCCCCCCTTTTTTTTTTTTTTTTTCCCCCAAAC
>JAOEGS010003356.1:3695-15971 GCA_025447755.1 Corythornis vintsioides
AGACATTCCAGCCCCCCCTGGATCTGTTCCTGGGTGACTTGGTCTAGGTGCCCTTGCTCTGGCAGGGGGGTTGGACTGGATGATCTTCTAGCTCCCTTCCAACCCCTAACATCTGTGAATCTAAAAGATATGCAGTTTCCCCCAAAGCCCTGGTGTCTGACCTGACAGGGAAACTGCTCTTGGCCCTCACAAAAAATGGAATGGGCACTACTGCACAGAAACCAAGTTGCTCAGGAAACAAGTACTGCTTGGTACAGCGGGAATTTCACTTAATCACAACTATAAATGGGATGGGCAAGTAGCAGCCTCTTAGTGGTTTACATCCTCCTGCAGGACTTGGGTTGCTGGAGCTCCTGCTTGTTCATTCTGTGAGTCATTGTACGGCATCCCCACGGGGTGACAGACATTGCAGATAAGAACTTAGCCCATAGCATGACCTAGGCTGTGCTTTGTGAGTCAAAGACCTGCTATATCTTTCAACAAAAATCTTTTGTGTAGCTTGGGATCAAAAGATCTTCGATGTATATTGAGAAAAGACTTTTGATCTGGAATTGAATTACAGATTTTTTTTTTTTTAAATGGAAGTAAAAGGTTGTGCGGGACATCCACAAGTGCTTTGATTGCAGACAATTGTTACAGCTCAATGGGGACTGGATTGAAATACAAAATGCCTGGCACCTAGAACTACGATGGAATGAAATCTACAGTCCTCTTATCAAATCATGAAAGCACCACAAAAGCCCCATTTCCTTCAGAGTGGCTGAATACATTATTTTCACAGCAATACAGACAGCAGCTTCTGAATTCCTCACTCTGAGCTACATTGGCACCTAACGAGGACTAGAACTAGGACATTGGCACCACAGCAAGGAAGGCAGGGCAGGGCACAAGGAGTGGCTGCATAGGGTAAGGACAGTCAAACACACACAAGACAGCACAAAATGTACACCAAGATGATGTCACTCTGGCTAAATCTCCTCCGTGCTGTTTGTGCAAGATTCAGCTCGGAAAGCAGATTGCAGAAGCCTGTTATTAAATTAATGGAGTGGCATTTGTCTGCATCAATTGATTGCAGGATTTGGTCTTCTTTTCTAAGCTCTCTTGGACAGAAAGTTGGTTTCTTCCATTATTTTTCTATGGGGCAATACTTTGCAGGATACTGTTATAAACAGCACTGCAGGGTTCTGAAATGGTCGGGTGGAAGCTTTGCTGAAAAATGAAAAGGATTTTCTTTTGAAAGCCATTTAGCTTCAACCATCAGTATTTGGTCTCATCCAACTCTACGCGAGTTTTTCAGACTGAAATGGAAATCTACATCATTTTAGCTGGATTTGTCTTAGCTGGAAGGCCCTTGCTGCTTCAGAAAAATCCTCATTGTTTTTACCACCACAACCTTGTCTGGGGGAGGGGAAAAGAGGGCGTGGGGGAGGATGTAGGAACCAAAACAGGAAAATGTAAGGAGTAAATTAACAGGGCATGTGCAAAAGTAGTGAAGAAACAGATAAGGAAGCAGAGTGGAGACAAGTGTTAGACAATGAAATACAAAGAGAGATGAGCTGTTTATTTGACAGGGTCTCAAAAAAGAAAAAAAAAAACACTTCTTAAACTAACATACAACGTGTGGAAGGCCTATCTCAGAAATCAAACTCAGTTCCTACATCAGTTTGTTCTCTAGACAAAGGGAGATTACTGAAAAGTGATCATTGAAACTCCTGACCTCTGTGATTCCAACTATCAAACATATTTTGATCCAGATGAAGTATTTTTAGACTTACTGTTTTTCCTGTAAATAAGGAAACTTCACAGAATACTTTCAATCTAACTTGCCATTTGTACTTGTAAGATGCTTTTTCACAGGAAAAATATCTTCATAAAAACCTAAGAAGTCAGTGGTGACCAGCATACACCAGCCAAAGCATGGCTTCTGTTTTAGGAATGCAAAATATTTTCCATGTTTATTTGAAAAGATACCAGTATTCTGCAATGCACAAAGTCAGAAGAGCTCCTTATACCTTCTGGGAAGCGACCATCCAGGTTAGAACGTGCTAAGAGTTCAACAAGTGCTATCAGTGGATCTAAGCAATACTCTGAGTGCTCTTCCAGCAGACTTTTTTTCAGTACCAACTAGGAGAATCCAAGTTCCTACCTTCCTGTGAAATAGATCCCAGCTGTGCTAGGAAGGGAGATGAAATAGCTTTCTGCCCATGGACAGCAGCACTATTTAAGCCTTCCTGGAGAACAAGTGGAGAACACATGGTGCTTCTCCTTGTCTTTCACCTTCTTGCATGTCCACTCCCAGTGGAATGGCAAGGCACGTGTCCAGCAAGCACACAACCACTGTTCTACCCTGCCCAGAGAGCACCTCAAGAGGTTGGGGGATCAAAGCACAGCTAGAGCAGTGTGAAACAGGTTCAACCAGAGGAGTGTACACACAGTCCACCAGAAAATGAAATGAATTTCATATGGAGTACAGCAGTGCTGCAGATCAGTCCTAGAGGAAATTATACTGATCCTGGGAAAACAATGCTGAATACCAGGGCAGGAAAAAAAACCAAACCAAACAAGCAGCCATGCTCAAACCAACAAAACTAACTGTGAAATAATCCCTCTCATGAGGCAACACACAGAACAAAATTTAGCAATGCTGTCAGTATTTATCATTGTGCATCCAGGGATCTCTATCAAATGCCTTGGAGTTGCTGTGAATAGTTCTCTTCCATTTTCTCCTCCCAGCCCATTTTGTGCTCATACCTGGTCATGTGCAAGGAAGAGATCTCATTCATGCAAATAAGTTATTACAAGACATGATGCTGATTCATAGATGAGGTAGATGAAGATCACACTGACTAAGCACCCAGGCCAAATCCTACTGAAATTAATGGCAAAATCCACATTCACCTCAGGATCAAAGCCCTGGTAGAAAACTGGAAAAGTACCTGAGTCCCAGTTATCCAACAACTTCTTACCAATGTGGTCTGTACCACATTCCCAAGGAAATTAAATACTTTGGAACTTGTACCTAATGAACTACTAGATGGAAATGAAAACTGGATCTTTTCTGAAGCTAAAGCTTCCAAACTGGAGGATGTGTTCTGCTGTGGAGAGGGCAGAGTCTGCTACAGCTATGCTCAGTCCCCAAGCAGGGATAGTGGGAGCTCAGAGGGAGGCTGAAATGATTGTAAATTGACATTCTGAATTGGATTTCAACAACCTCCTCCCTAATGTCAAGGGCCATCTCATAGCTATCGCCCATATGTCAACATAAGGTCACTTTAACAACCAGTATTATTGATCAATCTTCCAGACATGGGCAGTTCAGTGAAACCTTAACAGAGCAATAAAACTGTCCTCAGAACTGCTTGGAAGAATTGTGAATTAACTGGCCAGCCCCAGAGTCTGTCACTGGGAACAGAGGAGCAACTCTGGAGAGTAATACTAATCACGGTATTAAGGGTGGAAATTTATTCTCCCAGGTGAAAAAGCAGCTGAGTAATACCCATATCTGACGTGGTTCCACAGCACTCCAAGCACTGCTCTGCATTTTGTATCTAAAAATGGCAATGCTGGACATCTCCTGACACTGTAAATCAGAAGTAACTATTCAAATTCGACATCATTACAAAATAGCCCCTCTAAAAGTAGAGTTTAGAGAAGACCTTCTTTGTAGAGTAAAATAATTACACATCTTTATTTATGTATTTAGCTTAACTTTGGTTGCACCCAACCCTAGCTCTCTATGAAAAATTAAGTATGCCTCATGTAACTTCCACTCCAAAGGTTGTTAATCCCACCTCTACACATTAATAACTCATATGTCCATCGTGCCTCAGGGTTCAAATGCAGCAAGAGCTCGACCAGTCTTTCAAGTATCTTTTAATTTCTCTGGTCACACTCTATACATGCAGACAATTAGCATCACCACAAAGCATCAAGGATCGTTTGCACACATCAAGAAATGAGAGATAAACACTTTCTTCTCTAGTTTCTTGGAGTTTTTCTATCTGGAGTTTGACCAGCTTCTTCCCAGCATTAGTCTTTGCTAGGACGTTTTACACCGAGTGAAAGATACAGTTGACACTGTCACAACTTATTGTGGAGGCTGTGGGTAAGAGTTGTTCTTTCAGGGCAAGGCTGATGGATGTTGCTGTCATTCACTTGCAAGTTTTTTTGTTTTTTGAACCCATCAGTTTTCTGATGATGCTGTATCAGCCCATAGCCCCCCAGGGGAACACGCCATATGCACGGGAGATTTATCCATTGCTGCCACATACAATTCTGCATGATTGACCTCTTTTTTTTCTTAAGGTTATTACAATATGAAGTTTGTTGTGATTCAAATTTATGCCTCTGCCTCTCCCCATTCCTTCACCTCAGGCTTTGTTTTGAGAAAAAAAGCCCAAAACCCAATTTCTCCTATTTCACCACATTCAAACATTCTCATAAATTTATTTGCAACAACAAACTTATCTCCTGCAAGGAACGAACGTGCTCCCGTGTCACTGCTTCTATCTCCTGTGTGACTCTTTGTAGCTCTAATTTCCTCAGCAGTAACCTTGCCTTTCTTCTAAGAAAAGGATTTTAAATCCTCATTCCTCCAGACTACACCAGAGCAGAGAAATGAGGGCTACTATAGAGATCCCTTTTGAAAGCAATGCATTAGTGCAATGAATAACTATCAAAGCTGCACACATGAGAAGCTTTGAGATAAACTTCAGAGGAGAAAGTTTGCACTTCTGAAACATGGCAAAATCTAGATCTTCAGCCAGTGACAAAACCCACAAATAAATAAACCTGGCTATGAAGAAAACTCAGGGTCTGTATAAATGGTTGGGACTAGAATCTACCATGCATTCTGAATAGCAAAATACAAATTACAAGTCAAAGGTGGTTTATTCCTGTTACCTGGGTCTCTTTTCCACATTGCCCTGATGATAATGACTCTGTTGATGACTCTACACTGCCAATCCAGCACTATAATATTTTGAAGGTCACACCAGTTTATAGTGTCTTTTCACTCTGCACTGAGTATGTGATTCTGTATCAATGTGTGCCAATATCTGTCCTCCTACCCCAACATCTTTTCCTCCCCTAGATGGGCACTGGACTGGTACAGGGCTCCATGCACCTGAGGGATAGCTCTTAGACTAAAGATGGTCTTTCTTGGGTCACTTTAGAGAGATTTCTGAGTAAGCAATATTGTAGATGTAGGTCATGTGTCAGATTCTAGACAGGCCAAGACTACAGCATGACCCATGTTGCAGAATTTTCTTACAGTCTAGAGTGTTTGCTGGTCTTCAGACAGATTAGGACAATCTGTAACAAAGTCTGTTAGGACACTTATTCTACCAAATATAAAAGAGTTGGATGTCATATCACAACTTAAATTGGAAAGACAATTTTGAAAGTACTAAACAATTGCATCTTGGAACAGATCATTATGAAGCACAAAAGAGAACAGGCTATTCTTGACATTGCCTTAAGTAACTTTCTGAAATAACTCCTGTAAATAAGTATGATTGGACTGCTAAAGAAAAAAACATAATTAAATTTGACATGTTTTGAGAGATCAAACTAAGCGGTGGTTTGTGACACTGCAATTCAGGAGCCAGCTTCTTTTTAAATGACTGTGCTCCAGCAGTTTGAAAGGCAATAAAGGAACAAGAAAACTCCAATCCATAGGAAGCAGGCTGGAAACCATCCTGTTAGACAGTCAGGGGGGAGAGCTGAAAACTCTTGGCTACCAAAGCAACAAGCATGAAGTGAACAACGCAGGTACCGAGGGGGGTTAAACACAAAGCCTGTGGGTCTTCAGCCACTTCTGAATGGAACACAAACTATGGCATCAAGTAAGATTCTAAGCAACATGTGGCTAAGCAGGTTACAATTGCAACAGGACTGCCAAAAACTGAAAGCAAACGAGGTAAAAACTGAAGTCTGGAAACAGCAGAAAGCATGGTGTGTGTCAGTACCCCAGAGATCTCACAGTGAGACAACCTTTTTTACTTAGTTCTTCAGACAGAGTGAATCTGAGGTACCTATATACAGAACTGAAGCAGAAAGCTTTTCAGGCATTCCCAAAGATAGAGAGATCAAAAAGTATGAGTAGTGGATTAAATTAGAGGAGAAGTCCAACTGTGACAAGAATAACACAACTTTATCCAAGAGTTTAGAAAGAAGTGACAACTGCAGTAGCAAGCACTATCAGACCATCTATGAAACTCAGAGTAGATGCCTTCATGATGTGGATACACCAGACCAGGGTTTGAAAAAGCTCTACCTTCCCAGAGTTCTTTGGAAAACTGGTAGACAATGTCTGGAGAACTACTCAAGGAGCAAGAATATCCTTTCAGGATAAGTCTGAATGAAGATATGTATGGTCTACTGTGTGATACTAACGAAGGACTCAGAGGTATGTTAACACTGCAGTAAACTCTTATGCCAGGATCAGTGAGATAAATAAAAATAACATATATTACTACTACAAAGCACGCCCATCACTCAGATGAAGCATCTGTGAAAGACTGAGACTTTCTCAAGAATAAATAGTTAGTCCAAAGTAGAAAGAGAAATACCCAGAATCATGGAATGGTGGGGGCTGAAAGGAGATTGAGTCCAATCCCCTGCCCCAGCAGGGTCACCCAGGGCTGGACACACAGGAACAGATCCAGAGATGATCCAGCCCCTTCAGCATCTTCTTAGCCTCTGCTGGACTCTCTCCAGTATCTCCCTGTCCCTCTTGAAGTGGGGAGCCTAGAGCTGGACACACTACTCCAGATGGGGTCAAGTCAGGAATTGAATACATAGGATAAAGCCCCTGGTCTGGGTCATTTCTCTCTAGATGCAGTATGCAGAGTACTCACACTGCTTTAGTTCCTGCTGGCTTTGGAGTCACCAGGGCTAACCCTTCCTCAGGATGTATCATTCCAGACAGATTTCTGTTGAATAACAGGGAACTAAAATGTTTACTGCGGGCTGTGAAAAGATCTGTTCCACCTATCCCACTGAAGCCCAGTTCTGATCCTTCAACACAGTGACTGCCTCCGAATGGGTGGCTTTCAAAGACCACATCTGTGGCCCTGCAGTTTTGGAGGGGCTTCCTGGGGAACTATATTTAGCTTGGGTATCAGGAGCTCGGAGAGAGCAGCACGAAAGCCAGCATGCACTAATTAGCCAGGCTCCTCAGACAGCACTCACGGGCCACCGCAGGCTCCCTGCTGCCACCTGAAAGAGATGCTGCCTTGCAAGGTGGCTCAGTCTTCTTGTCACTGCACTGTGGGAGGAGCAGCAAAAAGATGCATTTTGCCCTTCACTGCCTTGTTTTCAAGCATGCTGACACCTGCAGCAGGCACTCGAGAAGCAATGCATGCTATGTTATATCACATCTTAATGATATCCTCTTGTCTCTATGTATAGAAGTATACTACATACCTATATGATGCAAAATATCATATACACTTCTGGTTTTGCTTTGCTTTGCTTCAGCTGAAAGTTGTATCTTATGTGCAAGCCAAGGGAATTGTGAACAACGAAGGCATGTTATTTAATTCTCTTAGTGGAGACCAGCAATTATTATATACTGACTGTTCAAGGGTGTTATTTTTGTAAACAAGAAAGAAACTAAATGAGCAGAGAATTCATCATTAGGAAATAGTCTCTTATTCAATTAATACACATTCAAGAGAGCCCCATATGCATGTGCTTTAGTCAGTGGAGGACTGCAGGAAAATAGGAAGAGCTCTCCTAGGGTGCAGCACGCCCTGCTTTCTCCACCATATGCCTTCTAAATATGTTCCTCTGTGGCACTACACTCACCAGAGAACTTGCTGATTCTTGGCAAATTGATTCTGGTACATTAAAAAAACAAAAAAAACAAAAAAAACCACAAACACCTAAAAAATAGGCTTTCCTTCTTAAAAAGCAAAATAAACCAAAACAAAAAGCTGAGAAAAGCACCCTTAAGAGAAGTGAGCTGGGAATTCTGGCAACAGATTCATTCCTTGAGAATTGTGCTGCTGTCCTTTCTTTCAGAAGCAATCCCATCTAATGCCCCATTCCTTTCCAAACTGTGGCCTCATCATGTGCTGAGAAGCAAGGCTTAGATACCTCAAGAGGTGCTCTGTGACTTGTGAAAGGTATCAGTAGGATTATTGAGGAGAGGCACTACAGATGAGAGTTACTAGCAATATAAAGACAGCATGACAGATTCAGGGAAACCAGAAAATGTTTTGAGGTTCTTCTAAATGTGAATTAAAAAAAAAAAAGTGCATTTTCAAAAATAAAACTGTAATATATTGTCCTTTTGTGTGTGTGTGTGGTTGGTTTGGTTTTGTGCTTTGTTTTATTTTCAGAAGGCTAGAAGACACCTGAAGAATTCAAGCAATGTGAGTAAGCCAGAGCTTTAAATAAAGAACTAACATTGACATTTACAGGGGAAATCTTCTCCACTGCTCTATTAAGTTGTGTGACAATTGGGTAGGGAAGCTTTGTTCATAATAAAAGAGTCTTAAGGGCCCTGCAAATAGCTATAGAATAAGGAACTGAGAGGAAATGGGGAGGTAGAGGATAAGGGAAGAAGAAAGAATTGATTGATAAAAAATTCCAAGTATATTAGCACAGTTTAAAGGGGGGTGTGTGTGTTGTAATAAAAAGAATCAAGATGAACTGAAGTGAAGTCAGGTTGGATAAATGTAGCAGTAGCAATAAATTATCATCTACAGGTGATAATTGAGATTAGAATTTCAAGAGCTGAACCAAGAGCAATTACTATTAGAAACTCTTTGGTAACTGAAGAGGTATCAGTTGATTGGAAACCAGTGATTTGTTTCAGTGCTTAGAATAGATTAATTGAAATTATTTCAAACACACATCTGCAAGTTCTACACATTTTTACTGGGGGCTTTACATACCCAACGTTGTCAGTTTGCTTCCTAAACTTAAAATGAATAGGAACAGTTTTCCCAAGTCCTGGAGGAACCTGCATTTCTAACTACACAGCCTGTGGATCTCAAAGAACTGCTCAGATTTGGGGAAAACAAGACATTGGAGTGCTTGGCATTACTTGGCCCAGCTGTGAATCCCAGAATACTTAATTCCAGTTTATCTGAACTTTGGCTGTTAGTGCCATCCTCACTACTCACTATCCTAAAAGTGCTCTTAAAACCAGTTCTATCTACCTGCAAGTTTCACTGCAGCCCAATGGGCAGAAATCATTAAAAACCCCAAACAAAGCAAACAAGAAACCAAACAGAGTATATAAATACTCTGTATTATTCAAGAAGTAGCCACATTCATATGACTGCATATTATGTGATATAATAAATGTGGGGTTTTTTTACCATATGAAACAATTCATTTTTAATCCAGATCCTTGTTACAAATGGCTGTTTCAAAACAGGAGCAGGAAAGTCCATCTGCAAATAAGGCAGATAAATCAGGGAAGCAGTGAATACTTGCTGGCTAGATAGGATTTATTGCTGCTGTGCTCAACAGAATCCATCAAAATCCATCTCGTACAATGTAGAAAAGATAGGGTCTATGTTAGGAAGATTTTAGACTCAGTATAAATCTATTTCAAAGTAAATCAAAGCTCAGACATTGCACGTTCTGGTAAAGGGACTCTAAGGAAAAGATCAGTTAAAACTTGACAATGATTCCTCCATAATATCATCACTTTCAGAAATCCATCATGTCCATTGGAAGAAATTCAACCCTGTTATAAATCACAGCTAAATGGAGCTGTCTGTTGTATATTCATAGCATAATGTGCCACACATTTTAGTCACTTTGACTTAGATTCCAAACCAGCAAGGCTTGAGTTGATATCAAATGATCCATAACCACAAAACAACCTGCGACCACCCAGAGCATCAACCATACAGGTGTTGCTGGAGAGTTCACTTCTTTTTTTCCCCCCTCTTTGAGGAGCAGCTTTCCACTCCTCAGACAAACGTGCCATTGGACACCTGCTGAGGCTTTTCTTGTGCTTAGATAAATATGGTGAATGTGACCTTTCTTTCAGTAAATTGCCACCTTTCCTCAGCAGCTGAAGTTTCATCACATGACATTTTTTTTCCAGCTGTATTTCCTGATGTGCTGAGATCACATCTGTTTTAACTTGCTGCTTTGGACATCCCTTAAGACTGTTACCTTCCTCCATATGCAACATTTCCCAAGTAACCAAAATTCTTATTCAATCATTAAGAAAGTTCTCACCTTTAACAGCAGCCGACAGTGTCAGAGATTTCCCCCATATGGTCTTCAAAGGCATTGGTATTTAAAGACACTTTTTAGCTTTCAAAGTGCTGCATTATGGGCGAGCTATTCCAGTTATTCCATGACAACACTAACACATCACAGCTAATTTTTTCTCCCTCCAAACGTTGCTCCATTTCATCTGTGCAGATCTTTCTGGCTATTCACATTTAAAGATCCTTCCGAGACCATTTTGAAAATACAGCCACTAATGAGAGGGATGATTAAGAGCCTCGTAGTTTGCTATTAGCATATGGAAAAGTGAAACAGTTTCCATCTGCATACCTATTTTTATCTCTCTGTTTCTTCTCCTGCCCTTAAAGTAGAGCTATAACATTAGGTAATCTGCCTCCTTAGGGCACTGGAAAAGCAGTGTGAAGTGGGAAAGCTCCTCTGACAGCTGAGTGAGCTGGTCCAGAGCAGTGGCTCGTTGCTGGTCTTTGTCTTTGTGCCCCAGTCTACCATAGAATGAGCACTAAATACCTTTAACTGACACCTTTAATTTAAATTAAAGTGTCATTTAATTTAAATTAAATTTTGAATTTAAAGTGCTTTTTTTGTTGTTGTTGTTTTGGCAAGTTCTTGGAGGCTATTTTAACACTTCAGGTACATACAGATGCATACAAAGATATCAGAAATGAACAACAAACACAGTAACTGGTGTTACATGTTAAGCATCTCTGCCAAGTTCATATATTGAACTTTTGGCTTTGATCCTATTGCAAATAAAATGTATTTGACAATTACCTGCAAATATTCCATGCAGTATATAGGGCTTAACTCCAGCATCCAAGGTTAAGTGTGCTAACAATTTCTTATTAAGGACGAGACAAAAAAACAACCCCCAAAAACCAAACAAATCCCAAACCCCCAGATCCATTTTACACTCCAACTCTGAACTGTAATATATGGGTTTTTTTATGGCAAAGACTATCCAACACTTAGGAGAATGAACAGATTCAGGAGTGGTGATAATCTGAAATTCCAAATAGGGTTAATATTGGGTTCAATTAAAGAAGACAAATTATTCTTCAACACAGTAGCAAAATTACAAGCACATCCACACTAAAATAATAGGCATTCCACAAACACCAATAATCTGAATTTCTGGAGTTTAGGTTGACCTCAGAAAAAAAAAAAAAAAAAAAAAAGAAGTAAAAATCAGTATGTCAAGACTAGATGGCCAAGTCAACTTTTGCTTTAGAAAAACCTGCATTAGCCAGATCAGAGTATTTGGTAGGCAAATTAGGGAGCTCTTGGAAGGAAGTTTTATTAATCTTATGAAGGGGGCAAGGAATTCTAATTGGAACAACTCGCCATTCCTGCCCTCACTTGTGTTGCCTCCTTCTGAAGAGCAGACAGGGACCAAGGAGTGGTCCCTGCAGGATCTGCAGGCAGGATCTTTCCATGAGCTCCAGGGATATGCATCCGTGGACTGGAGGAGATCCCCGAATGCCCTTGGAGTTTGGCCAGGTCAGGCAGAGACACCTCAGCACCAGGTTGACTCCGAACAGCCCCAAGAGCTTGGTGAAGTGGAGTTGTGCAGCCTTCCTCCAAAGCAATACCTGCTCATTACTGTGCTACCAGCTCCAGATTAAACCATCTGATGACATTTCTTAAGCACCAGTAGCTCTCTGAATTTTAAGCCACTCTAGGTTACTACTACTGGGAGTACAACTTTGGGAAGAAAAGGGGAAGAAAAGCAGGGATCCCTTTTCCATTCTGTTAGCAACTTTCCTTACCCAAGTTCATAGATTTTAATAACATATTCAAAAAGTAATTATGCAATTCGAATAAATTATTCTTCTGAACATCAATCTAACAGCTGAGTATGTGTATTTCCAGGGGAAAAAACCACCACAAAACAACTACTAATAACAACTAAACCCCTCACACAACAGCCTGATGGGGATCAGTGCCTGGAAGCACGAAGAACAGTACCAAAGGTACTTCTGGAAAGTCTCTAGAGGGCTGGATTTTTTCTTACAATGCAAAAACAATACTCTGTCCAGAGCAGTATATATA
>JAOEGS010003356.1:18292-35014 GCA_025447755.1 Corythornis vintsioides
AATAGTTATACATAGCACAGACACAATAAAGTGAAAGCAGATTATCAGAAAGGTAAGATCCAAGCAGCAAGCAACTGCTGAACTATTCCAGTATCTGAAATATATTGTATTTCCTATGACACAGCAAATGAACTTCATTTCAGGCCAAAGGGAATAAAGATAAACTCCACCTCACAATGTCCACAGACAGGCAGCAATCCTTCCAGTCTGCTTCACCTGGTTCATCCCAAAAAAGCCATTGCTGTAGGAAGCCACTCCCCATGGTTTGCATTCTAACAATGCCTATCATCAGGTGTGGCTCCAAGGAGCAACGCTGCCCTTTCTTATGTAAATGCACCAGGCAAAGATTTAGTCCCAGCCAACGACCCAGTTCAGCTGTATATTCAAGCCACCATCTCTTCAGCACTGCTACATCCTCACTGCTTCACACAAAGCTGTAGGGACCTGGGGGTACCAGCACTTCATGTCCTATGGGATCATTTGGTAAAGCAGCCTGCTGGGCAAGACTCGAATGGTACCACAGCTTTTTATCTGGGGAATGTGTTCCAGGGCCTCCCAGATCTCAAACACAAGCCCATCTTAAGAGCTGTAAGCACTGAAACAACTCTATTGAGGCATATAGCTGTTTCCCAAAACCTTCCTGATGTCCAAACCCCACTGATTTCAAAACCACTGAAGAGCCCAAGCGTCTTCACAAACTGGCCCCAGGCAAGTTGCCACAGAACAAGGATTAGGCAGAGAAATTAGGATATAGTCAGTCCTGAACACCACAAAACCTTTGGAACAGACAATCCCATAAACAGCGTTGCGTGGAGAAAAGCTGAAGCAGGAGAGAAGAGCCAGTGGAGAAGGGCAGGCCAGAGAGCATCCAGGAGGACAGGGACAGCTCAGCACTGGGCAGCAGTTCTCGTGCCCATGGTAGAAGTGCCCAGAGGGATGAATCAGGTCACCACAGGCCAGAGGCCACTTAGCCCTTGGCAAAAAACCAGAGAGCTGCTGTGACTGACAAATCAGAATAGAGAGAAATACTTCATTGCCAGGCTCGTGGTTTCAGAGACAACTGGACTGGGTCAAAAGGCTTCATTTTAGTCTTCCAAAGATTACAGATGTGACTGATGAAGGTAGTTGCCTACATCTGATCAGTTTTTGGGGAGCAGCAAAAATAAGTACCATTCAGGATCACCCCCCATCTACCCAGGCACAGGTAGCTGACTGCTCTGGGGGGTTAGCTCTCAAATTCCTGGGTTTTCCTGCTTGGAATGAAAGCAGAGCTGAGAGCAGCCCTGCAGACACCTCTGTCTGCACAACACCTCACTGTCCAGCTGGTGAGCAAACTTGGAAGACGTAGGACAGGAATTTGCTTCAGTTCCCTTTTCCACAAAATAAATAATAATTAATTTTTAAAAAATATATTAAAGAAATCCAAAAACCATTTGCTCAGAATATTTCTGATTCAGAGCTTTGGTCAGAATATTTTTGACCAATTACAATGAGGAAGAAAGAGACTTCTGTGGGCACTGCTAGTAACCCTGAAAGGGGAATTCTGCATCCAGCTTCAATAGATGCAGTTCCAAAAAGTCTATATATTTCTACCCTATTCTGTCCAGGGTGAAATGGAGAAGATTCTGTACAAGTTAGACAAATCAAGTGTCTGTCTAGCTGCTGGTGCTCAGACTGAGAAGTAGCTTGCTTGTGGTAGTTAAGTACTTACAATGAGAGAGGCACTAAGTACAGCAGAGTTCTTTAGCAGGACAAGCAGTAATGGAAACTAACAGCTAAAGGCTACAGGCAGACAGATGTTGGTTGGAAATAAGGCACAGTTAGTGTGGATAATTGAGGCTGGAGGAGACCTCAGTGGTCGTTCCACCCAAACTCCTTCTACAAGCAGGGTCAGTTCTGAGGTCAGAAAACTTAGTGTCTTGGAAACTTAGAGTAGTGGAGAGAGCAAAACCTCCTCGAGCAACCTCTTGCATGGCTGTGAACTACTCCCAGGGCACAGAGCTGCAGATGTTCTTTAGCTAGACATTAATTTCTGGGTTGAAAAAACGTCTACAATTGTTCAAACTGTTCAAGAATGAAAAGGAAACAGTACTGCTAAGCAAGCAGCAACTGGAAAATAAAGATGGCAAGCCCAGTTCTAAGAGGTACAGCAGTTCTGCTCTGCACTCATTCTCCCCCCTTACACACACATAAGCATCCTAGAGTAACCAGGGACATCAGCTCTTCACAAGGTGATGTCAACACTTACATCAGATATTTGGCTTTTTTAACAGACCATGCTTGTCAAGTAACATTAGATACTGAAGACAACATCAACATATAGAGCAGCTACATAATCATCCATGGCTTTCTGGAGAGTTTCTCAAGACAATGGTTTTTTGCTTTGTGCCTTCTCAAAACGAAGACAATTTGACAGCAGGACGCCTTAGGAACCAGTGAATTTTTTGGTTGCAAACAAAAATAAGTTGCTGTGCTGTTGAAAAAAAACCCAAACCACTAAGCACAATCCAGGATTTTGGATGCATCACCAAAAGTGATTAGGATATTCAACAGTTTTGGACATAAATTCTAAAGACATAAAAGAAGGGAAGTATCTAAGCAGCGCAGGGGATGTGCACTGCCCGCATCCTTCTGACAACATAGAATACAAGACCTTTTGTAACAGTAAATAGTTTCTTACAAGCATCTCCATTTATCAAAGTTTCAACATATATCAAATAGTTTCAACAAACACCTATCTTGTTTTCATTATGGCATTTGGGGATTTTGGGGGGGCTTTTTTGTTTAGTATTTTCTGAGTTTTTTTACTCCTTTCTCTGAGTGCCAAAATCCTAGTAGATACTGACAGAAAAAATAGAAATCAAGGAAGAGCTCTAGACATGAAATGTCTAATTAGAAGTGTCGGGGGGAGGGGGGTGTGTGTGTGTGTGATGCTATACCACTCCAGCTTCAAAAAAGATGAAATTACACTTCATCACTCATCCCAATCAACCTTCCAATGCATTACAGATCTACTGCTTCCTATGGCTTACTTCAAAAGAGAAGAACCTTCAGCTGGGAATCACTTAGTGCTACTCACTGTGTGCAGCCTATGAGGTGCCTGCCACTTGAAACTGCCCACGACGTTAATAATCAATTGGAGAAGGCAGCCAATGGAATTTCACCCCACCAGAGTTGCCAAGGAAACCAACAAAGATCCCGACGTGGACTGAACGCAGTGGAAAAAAACCATATGCACAGAAACCTCTGCTGCATTCCCACTTCTCTCAGCACTTGGTGTATCAGAAACTGCTACAAAACCAAACCTGGGACTGACAAAACCAGCAGCATAAAGCAAAGCAGGATTAGGAGGCAGTGATGAAGCACTTCTGCCTCCGAGGACTCAGAAGAGCCTTCTTGAAGCTCTGCATCTCCCAAACTCCAGTATGGACCCCTCCCTTCACTGGGGAGCCATGGAAAATGAGACAGCAGCTCATTAGCACTATTAGGACACCTCCTCTGTTTTGTCCCTGCAAACACATTGCTGCCTGTTTCTCAGTGATCCATGCAGATGAGAAACTCCCTCGTCGTGATGCAGTAGAACACACTGATTTTTACACAGATTTGTGCTAAAACTTTATGCTATCAGCCAAAATTAAATAATAAGCCCCCAAACAACTAAAAGAGCAGTAGGACTTCAGTGTAAAGGAGTCATCAAATTGCTCATCAGAAGAGCCCTCCCTCTTTCCTCTCCCCAACCTGCCATTCACAGCAGAATATGCAGAGGGAGGAAAAATGTTAACATTTGTTTGGGTTTTTTTTTTTTTCTTCCTTTCAAGCTGACACCAAATTCAGCTTCTATCATTTAAGGATTAAGCAATTTATTTATTATTTTTTTAAATTATTTTTATAATTTAGCAATCCCCATGTTCTGTGCCAATAGCACTGTCCATACATATGCAGCAGGACCTTTTCCAGTGGTTATCATTAAGAATAAAGTGCTTATGGCTGATAATGGACATGGATCCAGGAAGGTTTGCCCAAGAAGAGAAACATCTTGACACATCTTCTTGGAGTTTTCCTGCTCAGAGCTTGCCAGACACAGTTCTTGGTACAGAGTCCCAGAGTGGATAGACATCACATTCCCTAGAACACAATACAGCCCTGAGGTTTGGGCTTTGGTGAGAATTGATCAAAAAAACCCAAATCTTTCATCTCCAGAAAAAGGAGAATGCTTTCTGCATCAGGAAAAAGCTGTTTTGTCTATAAGGCTGCTTTCAACAACAAAAAAACAACTCACCAAGCCAAACAAACAAAAAACCCCAAACCAATTCCCTCCCCAAACAACAATGAAAAACAAACCAGCAAAGACCCAACCACCACACACACGGACTCCAGTCACTCCAAATCATTCTCTTGGTCTTCTCATTATGACTTCTCGCAGGGCATCTCTGGTGGTTAAAAACCAGAGTATTTCTTGTTCATGACAACAAATCCATCATGAAGGTTCTTTCCCCCGAGTGGTGGCCACTGGCACAGGGTGCCCAGGGAGGTGCTGGAGGCCCCATCCCTGGAGCCATCCCAGGTGGGGTTGAGGAGGCTCTGAGCACCCTGCTCTAGCTGAGATGGCCCTGCTCTCAGCAGGCTTGGGCTGGATGAGATCTGGAGCTCCCTTCAACCCACCCAAGCATAGCTAGGATTCCATGATCCTACGAAGGCATTAAACAACTGGGTATTTTATGAGTGCTGGTTGGTGATGCTTCTGAACCTGACTTGAGGCTCCCAGACTGCCCCAAGTGTTAGAAATGTACTCGAGGCTGAAATGGTGTTTAATGATTTTAGTCAGACCCGTTAGGTTATTAAATTTGACAACTGTGCAGTAGTTGCTAAATATTTTTAAATGCAATAATACTTTTCAATTACTGAAAAATTTAACGCTAGCACCCTCTAAGATAACCAAATATACAAGCATTAGAGTAGATCAGAAGTTGGCAATCAAGTTCTAATTTTAATTACATGTACTTCATATTAAATCTTGCTGTCAGATAAAACGGTTTCAGAACATAACCCTCGTTCATTTGTATTCTACAACCCCTGTGAAAAAGCAGCACAGTGGAATCAACTTCCTACATTATTTAATAAACAGCTCAGTAAATAAAATGAAGGCCAAATTTTGAAAGCAAGGTGCAGGGAAGGAGGCTGCAACAACCTCTGGGTGCCCATGCAGATGGGATAACTACATGCTTAGCCATCTGTCTGCAGAAATAACAGCTTTTCTTCTTTGACTCAGAAAATACAGTTTGAAATTGTGCTCTGAAACTTCATCGAATACAATAAAAAGTGAGATTTATTTTTATAGCCCTCGCACTCCATAGCAGTAGTAAACAATAACAACATTTCTTGGAAGTGTAAAGATGCAATTCTTCCAGCTTGTCCATTTGCTTTACATTTCCCCATCTATTCAGACTGCACGGGGAGGGCAGAGGAAGAATGTGTTTATTAAGAATTTGTATGAGAACAGATTGACCCAAATGTCTGTTACCAAAATAGATTATATTAGCTAGAATGGAGTGTGCTGCTTCCCTGCAATCAGCAACAGCCTTATGAAAATGTCAACTCATATATATAGATATTCTGATGCAGGAGAAGTCAAATTCTTTGTCCAGTCTGTAAAATAAATACATTAGGAATCCTGGGCTTTGTACTACGAGCAGAGAATAACCTCTCCCAGAAATACTAGTCTTGCAATGGGCTTCTTTCCACGCTGAGTTTTAGTTCTCTCTCGTACAGCACCAAAAGAAACCACCTGGTTTCAGCCTTCTCAAGGCATTAATCATTAAGATTAGCAGACAGACAGTTGCTGTGATCAATTGTCCCTCTGATGGACCAGTGCAGTGCTCCCTGCTTCTGGACGGATCACCACTGAGCCCAAGAGGACAGCAGTTCACTCCTGGAGCTTTAGGATGAGATATAGTTGTGCTGCAGAGAGCAAAGGACAGGACAAGGCTCTGCTCTGAAAGCCAGGGCAGTGCTTACATTTTGTCTTACCCTGGGTACCAAAGATGCCAAAACATCTCAGCCTCTGAAAAAAAATTAGACCCGAAACACATTGCAAACTGCTCTAACAAAAATGGTGCCATTTGCTGTATTTCACTTCCATTTTTTCCCTTAACCATTTGTCATTTAGGTTTTCATTTACATGCATCTCTGCAAGGCCATATAGGGGAGAGAAAGGCCTATTTTAGTCTCAGTAAGTTACTGCTATTTTACTTTTATCCACAGCCTTCTAATAATTAGCTAACACAAAAGCAGCAAAGCCTTTAAGATCTAGGTTAGATAAAAAGTTACTGTGAAGTTGAGCATCATTTATTAATATTGATCTCCAGAATGTTTCATAATGCCATAGAACCATTTGCTAAACCAGCAAACGGTGATTCCACTCATGCTCAAAAATATATCAGAGGGAGAAACAACAAATAGGAAGAGAACCTCTTCTGGGTGTAAGCATCCAACAACAACCTGCAGAGATAATAAGGTCACTCACTACCTCTGTGGATCAGCCTTAAGCTATTTCTCTTGTTAGACTTCTCCACACTTGTGTTTGCAACTGATAAACCAGTTACAAATCTATATTTATGCTCCAGTGATATGGAATAGAATTTTATTCCCTTCTAATAAAATCTTTTTGCAAGTCACAACTATTTAACCATCCTTTAAAATTTTATATGTTTGTATTTAAAAAAAAATTACTACTGGCTCATTTATGAACTAGTGCTGTAGTTTTGTGTTCACTCTTTTTACTTTTCAGTTTAACTACATCAGTTACTGCTATTTCTTTCACTTCTCTCTAGCCTGAAACCTCAACATTCAAGTATGATAAGTTTGGTAGGCTATAAGCTTCTGGGTTTTATATTAATTGATTCATTATAAGAATAGGTGCTTAGAAAAAGAATAAATAGCATTGTCCTGAGACCATATTAGCACTCCCACAAATCTTTCTGTCATGTCTACCTATTTTAGAGTAGAGATTTGCACTTTTAATGAAGTCATGTGTATTTTGCACACAGATTTTTACATATTATAGGATGCATTTGGAACCATCTTCCATACATCCAGTCAGGTAATATAAAGGAAAACAAATGGTAATTTCAATTGAGATTAGAAAATTAAACCACTGTCCAGTCTCCACTTCTGTGGTCTGGCATGGCATCATGAAAGACAGCTGTACATGAAGAGATGTTTCTCACTGAGTTGGTTATATGAGTCATCTGCTAAATAAACCCATCAAAGGATTTGGATACTTCTTTTAGAATTGAACCATCAGCAGTGGGGGTTTTACTCACCCCTGGTCCATACTGCTGTGTAAGCTTAAAAAGAATAAAATTTTTATATAGAAATATATTTGAAAAACAAACAAACCAACCCCCCAAAAACAATCAGCACCAAAACCTACAATTTACATCCCCTACTCTGTGGGAGTTTGTCACTCAGAAAATTAACAAATTCTGCTCCTACAAGCAAGCAGCTGTACTTACTTTGATTTGTGATTTGGTAATTTTACAAAATACTGGAATTGGTATTCAGCTAGGAGTGTTTAATAGTTTCATCTGTGAATGAGAGGAAAAGGAAAGGAGAAAAGGGAAAGCTGATGAAAATACTGGAGTTGTGGTGACATTTCTTACAAAATTAATTATGTTAGTGAAAAATAACACGTGCAGATGTTTCTAACAGGTCACACTGACTAATCATTACAAACAACTTTAATATCCCCATTAAACAACAGTCTCCAAGGTTTTCAATCTCCAAGGTTGATATTAATTTGAGGACTACCCTGTGATGCTCTCTCAGTAGTGGAAAAACAGAAGTCTGCCCATAGTTTGAACATATTTCAGCTATTCAACTGCCTTTGGGCCAGATATTTCAAGTGCCTAAAGATGTAGAATCCATATGGGATTTACAGAAGTGACTAAGTGAAATTCAGTGGGAAGTAGATACTGCTGTCTAAATTGTCTTTAAATAATTCTGTTAAACATCTGACTATTGACAAAGCGCCTAAATAGATCTCCCCTTAGTAAACCCACCTCTTCAGCATTGCTGGCCAACTCCACCACTTGTTAAAGATCTGCTCTCTTTGTCCAGCCATCACACCAGCTTGGAGCTGTGAAGAAGCAACGGGTCATTTGGTTGGAAACACTGTGAAATAACTGAAAAGCCCAGAGTGGCTTGTATCCCAGAACTCACAGTCCACTGAAGTCTCCCAAGCTCCAGAGTGTTTTCCAATGCTGACTATATATCCAGCAGGGTATGAAATTAAGTCATTTCGTTTCACTACTTTCAAAGTAAAATACCCTTTACAGTTGCATGATTGCATTCACTGTAGTGTCAGGGGCTTGGGATGTTACACTAAATGATGTGTGTGTGTGTCCCCAAAAAAGGGAGGGGTGAGATTCTCATAACAACACACAGAGCTGAGAGGGCACTTGTGGATTTCTCAGCTCGGGCTCAATTTACGATTTAATGATAAAGTTATTTTGGTTTTTTGGGGGCTCAGGGTATTTTTAAGAGGAAAGTATGTATGAAGACAGCTGCCACAACAGTCTCTACCCTGGGAGCTCTAACTGATGGCTGATGGGACACGTGAAGCAGAATGGCTTCTGCATTCCTCCCTCCCTGCTGCAAGGGCGAGATACTCATCACTCACCTCCTGACTTCCCACTTCAGAGTCTCCTTCAGATCAGAAAGACACTGTAAAATGGGAAACAAATAAGAGCACATGCTCCTATTGGACAGAGTCGGTGCAACAGAAGGGATTTTATTTTTCCCCATTACCACCTTGTTACCAGAATTCAGCTGGGGCCAATTCCATTGGATCTTACAGTCTCCAGACACCAAAAACTTACTTGAGAACCTGAGACCTAAAGCTAGGACAAAAGCTGCTAAACCAGCACCAGCCTCTGTGTGGCCACTCAGGCACCACTTTGTAGGGTATAAATAAGAATCAAGGGTGTTACCCATCAGGAGGATGACTTGCAAGAGTCAGACTTGCTGAGGGTGCCCACTAGCCCTTCAGATATTGACCAAGACTGGACCCACAACTGACCCCTCTAGCTACAGGTCTCCAGCCAGATTCTGCTGCTGACCACAGCCCCCTGACCTGTCAGTTCTCAATCCACTCACTGTCCACTCCTCTGACCCACACTTCTGAGCTCACCTGAGATGTTATGGCAGGCAGTGCCAAAAGCCTTGCTGACACCAAGGATTTCAAATAAAAGATCTTAGTACAACCTGTTGTGCACCAAAGAATTGGAGAGGTCTCTGCATAACCACAGTCCATGACCCTGTCTACCACTGGAGCTAAAAATCACGTTACTTACCTCAGATATTCTTGTGGTGACATAACTGCAGTGAGCACTCAGTAAATCTCTGCATAATGCTCATCTGGAGCCTTCTAATGAGTTTCATTAGTCAAATGGCACCTTCAGCAACTTCAGACCTGCTCCATTCTGCTTTTCCCAGGGAGAAAAACTGGTGCTTGGAAATGGACCCTTCTGAGCTGCCCCAGACTGGGGAGGGATGACAATGCATCAGCAATCCACCTGATACAAGAACTGCAATTGTAGTGCTGGAGCTTTTGTTTTTACATTTAAAAATCATCCATGAGATGGAAGGAGAACTATGTGCACAAAGCATCTGTAGCTTAACCTTTTTTGGAAAGTAAGAAAAGAAACCAGTAGGGGAAGCTAAACTTTAATTTTTCTAAGCTAAACATTTACAGGGTTTGTAATGATCAGGAGAATCAAACTGGAATCTTAAACAAAACCTCTGTGAGAATTGAGAATTGCAACTGAAACACTGTGAGCAGAGTTTCCCCTTGTGGCATGATTTATAGAACTCATCCCATGTTAGCAGATGTATAGCAATTTTAATTGGGGTAAAAGTCTTAAGCAAGAAAAAAAAAAGATTGTCTTCTCTTAGGCCAAAGTATTTAGTGGTATTCAACAAGAAAATTTTCTTAATTGGCATCTAAGAGATGGGTGATAATTAACTTGAATTTTCACATATAAATAAATACCCTTAAATATCAAGAAACATATTTTAGTTGCAATATTTTTGTAACCTGAAGGCATTCAGAGTATTGGTATTCATCTTCAGGATACCTCATCACACAACTTTGTTCTAGATTCAAGAGCTTCCATATTCAGGACAGTGTATTTTACATAGAAAATATTTTAATCAGTTTTATCTCCTTTCATGTAGTAGCATTATGTATGCAATTTGGAGGACAAATCCAGAAATTATCAAAACCTGGATATTTATTATATATATAAAATATACATTTTATGATGATATATATTACAACAGGATTACAAGCATGAAAACATAATAAAAAGGACAGACTGCTGTCAGGCATTTACTACCATTATGACTACTAAACTGCAACAATACAGATACCTACATAATATTTTGAGATGCCTTCCTACTCCTGCCTTGCCACCTGCCTTGAGAGTGGTATGAGATACCCTGATATTAAATATCTTTGCTGTACCTGTGAAAACTCAAGCAATGCACCTGTCATGTAAAGATCCATTCCCTAGTTTTCTTTAGAAGGCTTCAGGTATCTGTCTTCTGCTAGGGTCTGCAAGCTACTATCTTCTAGCAAAAGCCAGAATATACAATTTCCTTTATACTCAAGTATTCACATAATGGAATTTGAAATTTTTTTCTCTCAGGCAAACAAATGCTTCTCCTTTCTACTAGATAACACTGCATTCCTACTCTACAATATGTTGTTCATCTAGCATTATATATGTTGCCTAAAGAGGGAGAAGAGGTGAAAATATATTACCAAAAATAAGCAAATGCTACTCATGGTTGTGAGTTTTGACAGAACAGTTTCAAATTAGATATTATAAAGAAAAGCCCTAAGATATGCCAGTAAATTTAAACTCCACAGAAACTCCTGTGTAAAGTTTCAGCCCTTTCAGATGCTTTCTATTGTGCTAAAGGAGTGAATGCAATTCAAGTGATTTTGAAGAAAATAAGTGCCTAGTAACAGTAAGCTAGATATACTAGGTACTGTTCACACAATGTTGGTAGATTAAATCTAGAAAATATGTTACTAGTTGGTCAGGAAATGTTTCTCTGTGAAGAAGAATAAAGTCAACCCATTGGTCTGATTTTTTTTAAGTTTCTTACAGATATGAAGAAGATATTTGAGTTGGGAGACATATTTTTTTAACACATATTATGGGGAGAATGTTCCAAGAAAGATACATAATTGAACATATTTCAACACAAATCTATTCTCCTTTATTTCTTTTCATATCCAAATGCTTGATATGATATTGAAACCATCTTCAAACTGTTTTGTACTGTAACCTAGAATTTTTAAATTTTAAAGTTTGGGTTGTGATTATAAACTACCAATAGGCCATTGCTAGCATGTGGACATGTTTTAATTTCTCATCAGGGGTTAATTTGGTTTTCCAGCACTCTCCTTCACATGGCTCAGATTTCACACCTCCATAAATCAAATCATTCAGTCACATGTGTTCTGGGCATCAGCTGTAATTAGAAGTGATGCTGCTACCCACCACATAATAGTATTAACTGTCAGGGTAGAGCACACGTGTGTGTGTGTGTGTGTGTGTGTGTGTGTGTGTGTGTGCATATGTATATGTATGATGGTTATGGAGTAAAATAAGTACATGATCATGGGAACACCCAGCTCTTAGACAGAAAACATTTCCATTCTATCCTTCTACTCAATAATTAAAACTCAAAATTCAAGCATATTCAAGCACAACCAGCCACTCTCACAAGGTTCAGACTGTATCATTGTCTTTTCTTCTATGTTTGACTTAGAAACAGAAAAGGAAAAACATTCTCAGTCTTTTACCATCTTATTTTTCAAGAAGCTACCACAGCATATAATGATGTATAGCTAATCAAAGCAGACAGAAAAAATCCCATAGGTGGAAGAACACTTTTTGCTTGTGGAAATCTTGCAAATTGGCTAGAAAATTCAATGTGCCCTTGTTGTTGAGGATCAGCTTTTACTTGCATTTAAGACACTTCACATCTGCTAGACTGGCAAAACTAGTATTTAGTGGTTGGGTGTTATGAAACTCTTATGAGTACAATTTGGTAATGGAATTTTGTGGGATTTGTTCTTTTTCCTCAGTAGCTTGATTTCTGGGAATGAAGTTTGCTTTAATGCCTAAGCTGTCAGACTCTCTTGATGGTCTTAACTGGTATTTACTGTTTAATTAATAAAGGAATTGCTGTAAGGGACAGTGTAGAGTGTGGAAGGTGTGATAAAGAATCATTGTCTTTAATTTTCCTCTTACCAACTCTAAGAGAAACACTTCTGTATGGCTTCAGTACAAACTCAGTGTGCTAGTGAATAAAGAGATTATTTTTTCATGTGATTCTTACCAGGTTCAGTTGCAGATCGTGGCTCTGCACATCACATAAGGAGGAGAAACAAAGAAGAAAAATAATATTAGAGATTACATTAATAAACAGTCTATTGAATGAACAACTTATACAGAAAGAACATCTCACACTGAAATACTGTAGACAAGTACAAAATCTGTACAGATACACTACAGAATATAGGAAGTCTTAAATTGTCTGTTGGTAGCAGTTCTCAATGAGTACTTGTAGCATTATAATCACTGAAATGTGAGGAAGAGAGGATTCTGTGCAAATCTCTATCCAGAAACATTAATTTCATGGTCTTTCCCCACCCCATATCAAAAGTGGATACCTCAGATTATTGCCTTACTTTTTTGGAGAATTCTGAAGTCTGGAGAATCTTGAATTTCAATGCCCTGTCGAAACCACTTAACATGGATGGGAGGGGGTCCTCTGACCCTGCATTCCAATACCACAACTTGCCCCTCAGATGCAGTGGAGTTTTGCAGCTCCTGAAACACAACAATCACATTTCAAGGGAGCTGGAAACATTTTACATTCTTAAAACCAGTCTTTTCTTACCTTTGTATTTCAATTTTATTTTATCGTGTCATTACTTTCTTTTTTTGCAAAAGAAATTTTCTGTGAGCTGTATTTATACTCAAAATAGAAATTTAAATTTTCATTAAATAGAATATATTGTTTAACATGACTGAATAGGTTATTTTAAATTATGTTCTTAGAATGCTCAGAGATGGAGATGTAGAATTATTCTCCTCAGACCACAAGCATATAGTTGCCATCAGACTTTTCAGTTTTCATCCTTCTTCCACAAAGTGGAATTAAAATTCTGCAACAAGCTACACATTGATTGACTTGGTCCTGGGACAGCAGCTGCACTGCTTTCAGGTCAGCCTCTAGAATGTGGAGTTGCTATTCTTTTCTAAGCCATTTATAAACAAGCAGGCAAAATTAGGTGACAAAAATATGATGAGTATGTATTAGCTTGTGTATGGATAATCTCTAACAAATTATTATGGCTGTAAGAAGTATATACATCTGAAAAAGATCAGAAAAATTGGAAATATTTGATGAAGATCTACAGTGAGAGATGAGCAGCACAGTACTTAAAGTAACAGAATTGACAGGACACAGCCACTATTTTTGCCTTTGTTACCCATTTTAAGATTAGAGAGTCTTTTTAACTGTTCTGGCTGGCTCATTCCCTTTCAATTTTATTAATAAAGTTTTAGGCCTTTATGCAGCAAAGCACTTGAAGTTAGGTCTAAGACCATTGTTTTCCCTAGTAATTATTCACAAATCTCTAGTTACTAAAACACATAAGAACTCTGTTACATGGAAACCTAAAAATCTTTGGGTTGATCCCTGAGGTTTGTTTCAAAAGAAATTTTTGTCACGAAGCTGGAAAAAAAATGTATTTTTTGTTCCTATCTGGTTCATTTCTTCTGTAATTAAAGTTGTTTCAGTTTGGTATGTCTCAGCTGGCTTAAGCCAGTTGATATTGGGTTTCAGAGACAAGAGATTTGAGGAATGGGAAGGAAGAGTGGAGTTTTGATTGCTCTGGTAATCTCTGAATGGGGGCTGGATTTCTCCTGTCTCCCACTCGTACTAGGAAGTTTCCTGCCTCCCCACCTTGCTGGAACCACATTCTCTAACCCCTTCACCTCCACTGCTCACTCTCTTGTGATGCTTAAATACAGAGTTATGAGGAATAGAATCAGACCAATCCTGCCAGGGGGAAAGGAAATGATGGACCCAGGCTAGACAGTTGTGGAGAGCTACATACTGTTCCATATTACCTAATGCTTTTCTGAAGTAATAACCAGAAATACCCTCTTTTCTTCATTTTTACTTCAACAAGAAGTGACTAAATAATAGTTACTACTATTGAAAAGATGAAGGCAAAACAAAAATCATATTTTCAATTAAAACTGTACTTTAGAGATTAGGGAATATGCTGTCCTTCTTGTTGCTGTTACTGAATTCCCAGTTCTAAAGTTTCATTTGGGATGGATGTGAAGATAAATACTTAAATAATTCCTTCAGAATTACTTTTAGGAATTAAGTTTTCCTTCCAGCAAGTCCATGCCTTACATGGATTACTTTTTACAAGACATCCCAATGAAGACTATCTGAACTGCTTTTTTGGTATTAACATACCTGCATGGATTTAATTTTTCTAAACCAAAGTCAAACAGCCTGTGTTATTAGTTCTTTTCAGTAGAAAAAAATATTATGATTGAGGCTTTATCATATCTAAGATGGGTAATTTGTGCCTCATTTGTTTTATTTAATGGAGATTTATTAATGGAGAGCAGTCATGCATCAAACAAACATGTACAGAATATTCATGTAATTCCACTACTGATTTTAATAAGGTAGAAGGCCTAAGAATTCATTGTTGCAGTAGAAAAGTATTTTCCATAGGAAGTCATTAATACAGAAAATGATAATTAAGACTGTAAACGTTTCCAAGTGATCAAACATTCCTGCATTAGGGTAAATAATTTTGAAATTTCCTTCTGGACTCTGGGAGTGTCATCTAAAAATAATGAAGAATAAAACTTACCTTAGTAAAAATGGGTGCAGAATAGATAGGCTTAGGGCCATCCACACGATGCAGGTATGAAGTAGGGCTTTGAACCTGCAAAGCAAAGATTTTATTTTAATTTTAAAAGGAAAATCTAAATCACCACAGTGGCATTAATACTCAGTATAAATCAATGAACTTGATTTTCTACATATAACTTCTAGATAGTAAAATTTAATTTCCTCTAAAAGGTTCAGAGGAATTCTGAAATCATTTGAAATATTTTTTTTTAAATTTAAAAATTTTACTGATTTAAAAATGGGTTTCTAAAATACCTGCTGACTGGGCACAGAGATAGGTTGAATTACAGCTGTGGTGACTCCAGACTTTGGTGTAGAAGATCCTATTGTCAAGGAAACAGATGTGGTTTTCTTTTGGGCTCTGAAAAAAAACCATAAACCAGCAAGCACTTGATAAGATCTGAAATCAGAATATGTTAGTTTATAACTGATAAGCCAGCTTGTATTTTCTTTAAGTAGGCCATTATCAGCTGAAAAGATCAACATTGGAGGAAGCTTGAGTAGAACACAATCTCTGGCAAATATACACTTTGATACACACTACAAAGAACTGATTAAAATACACACTAAAATGGATTTTTTTACTTTAATTGTAGGGATTTTTTGGAGGCATGGGGCTGGGTGATTACAAATAAAGACTGAAAGAAAGAAAGAAAGAAAGAAAGAAAGAAAGAAAGAAAGAAAGAAAGAAAGAAAGAAAGAAAGAAAGAAAGAAAGGTTAGCAAAGTTCCTCTTGAATATGAAAACTTGCTAACAAAAGAGTTGTCAGGGTAGGGCCAGACTTCTGTGACAAAACAAGCACAAGAATAAATTATGATATGACACAATTATATCACATGAGAGAAGGAGAAAAGACAAGACAGACACAAATATCCCCCAGATGCTTATTCAGCTCTAAAGATTTTCCAGCCCCCCCTTAGTAATTTGCACAGCATTGGTTCTACTTTGCAAACTTACTGTGGCATAGCTCCAGATTTTGATTTGAAAATTAAACTTTCACTCTCTGAATCTGTGGAACTGGCACCTGGAAAAGAAAATATTTTCTATAATCTTATGTCCTTTTACTGATTTATTTAAAGTTTGAATTCCAACAACAAAAAAACATCACTGTGCTACTTTTGCATTTCACTTCAAGGGTTGAAAACTGTCTGTAATAAAGTAGTGCAGGTTTTCTTAGCTGATAAAAGAATTTAACTATGGACTTTAGACAGTTACAGAAATCACAGCCATGCCAGTTTAACTGTGAATGGTTTTTCCTAGGCTCTTAGCTTTCTTCCTTCAAATTGAAGCAAATATCTGACACTACTACTAGTAATCTACTGGAAATATATAATTTTATTTACTTGAATGTTAAAGTCTAAAGCATAAACAAACTTATGGCTTATACACAGATAACAAATCTTCAGCCTTAAGTAAGAGCAACTTAGTATAGCAAGATATTTTCAGACTAAACTTGCTACCCATGATCTCTGGAGTTCAGACTATTTATATTAACCTATGCATAACATTTATGTACTGGTATTTCTTGCCAATGGAAGTCTTGATGTAATGTATGTGTTTGGCAGTACTCTGAACCCACTTAAAGAAAAAAAAATGTGAAAGCTTTTATTTCCTTTATTTTCATTTTTCTACCAACTGGTATTTCACAAAACATTTATTCTAGACAGAAAATTTATTAATAATAAATATAAT